>JAIPMN010005621.1:13139-27266 GCA_020650975.1 Apostichopus californicus
CGACTTTGTATTGATTCAAATCTCTACAGTTTCAAACGCTGGCTAAGGCTAATTACATACCCCCCCCCCCCCTGATGATAATGAATTTCCTGCCAATTTAAGACTTTTATTTAGAATCAAACTGTTGTGAGCTGTTGAACCTTCTGAGCATATCAGTCACGTTATCTGTGGATATTCAAGCATATTCGTTCCCAGTACGCAAGACTCGGCAGAAATTGGTGAAAAGCAAGTCATTCATCAAATGAAAATTAATTCATATTAATAACACGTACATGAGACGGCAAACATACTATCATACATTTATTATTAGTAGAGTCCATTAACTGCGAGATAAAGATTGATTGAGCTATAGCGTAGGGCTTGACTTAATGGTAAGAGGATCGACCAACAACAGTGGTATAACATCAGGGGCTGGGGTTGGGAGTGGAGTGTGAGAGTTGGAGAAGCCCAGGGCCCTGGATCCTTGTGGCATTCAGGTTTAATATCGTCTAGAAGATGTGGAAACAGATTTTAATGCTGTGTTGCAATTGCTCGCTTTGCTTGCTTTTAAGCCCCCCCCCCCCACCCCCATCTTATCTTTGGCTCTATGCAGGGCCCTACAGTTAGTTGCTGGCTATCAGAGTCACTAACTTTCAAGGGTCCTCAACTCCTCATCTTATCTAATTTGACTCAATGCAGGACTCTTAAGTAGAATCCTTTTAGTTGCTGGCTATCAGAGTCACTAACTTTCAAGGGCCCTCATCTACAGTAATCTTTGGCTCAATGCAGGACCCTTAAGTAGAATCCTTTTAGTTGCTGCCCTTCAGGTGTCACTAACTTTTCAACTTCTTATTCAACTAACTGTATTATTGATTGCCCATTATGATCCTCCATAATTTGTTTGGAGAAGTAGTGTAATGTACAGGCTTATCATCACCTCTCGTTCATCTACTTAATTTGAAACTGAGAAAAGGACATTACGTTCAATCTTTCATATGTATACTGTTTGCTTCTTGCTCAAGAATTTCAAAGTCCTCATTCTTGGTGCATGGTAGTATCACTTGCACCACAGTCTACAGTTATGTTACTAGTTTGCATTATTTCCAAATGCCTCTACTTAAATCAGACCTGAAACCAGCTCGGTTAACTGCAGCATCTGGATTGTATTCCACGACCTCCCTAGGACTCAGGGCCGGATAACCAACCACTGATCGTCAAAAAACTTTACAAATCATGCCACGATCTGTGTTTGTGAGCGGTAAAAAAAATCCCTGGATCCCACTTTACGGTGGTCATCATGATTTTCTTTGGTCTCTTTCTTATTCACCTTTTCTTCAATTTTGTTTTTATTACATTGTATTATACATATACATTATAACTGAATACTAACCCCCACCCTCGTAACCTCTGCCCCCCCCCCCCACGATACAGTACTGTCTGGTACAAATTATTCAATTAAATTTTTAATAAAAATGTTTTAACAGTATGTGTTGCATTATGACACTGTGGCAACTTATTTAACATGTGGTTATGGTTGTAATAATTATATTTGTAATTCTTTGAGAGAGAGAGAGACAACAGGGGTTGACTGATAATTGGATTGCACTGAGGCCATAGCATAAATATTACACAAGGCAGGACAGGACAGGACTTCTACACAGTCAGGTATATAACTTGCTTTGAATACAAGATAGCAGTTGTATGATCTGTATAAAAGAACCAATCAAGGTATTTTAATGCTAAGTTTATTTCTGGGTCACTGAATACAAAAACCTTGCCATATAACTTGCTCAAAATTCCACTTTAAACTATCTTCAATTATTCTGAGCAAGCAGGCCTGGAGTCCATAACAACTCCCTGGGGAAAGTGATCGAGTTAAATTTGTCTAAGAATTAATTTGAGATCTAACCAGAAGACAAGAAATTTACTCTTATTTCTAGCACTCACTTGTGGTCATCAACCAATTATTTTACTGACTAGAAAGGCTTTTTCAATATACAATTTTTTATTCCATAATATTCATGTTTCTATATCCAGAAAGAACAGTTTTCTTTATGTGAAATATAGAAACATATATCTTCTACATATGAGCAAATGGACATTCTCTTTTACCAATGTTGAGCTACGTAGCAAGCAAATCAGCTCTTCCACCAACCACCCCTATAGTAATTGTTTATTCCACCCTTTTTTTCTCCACACCTTTCTGTCTTTGTCCTTCTCCAGTTTATTCCCTACCCCCTTCCCTTAATCCTCTCTTTGTCCCTCCACTGTTTATCTCCCACCTCTCCTCATCCCCTGTTGGTTTCTTTCTTTCTTGTCTCCATCCCTTGTCTACTAATCCCCTTACATCTATCTCTTTGTGTTCACCATGCTCATTAACTTGTCTGTATTCTGTGTGTGTTTTTGTCCCTTCTGTTACTGTTACTTGTCATTTGGCCTTTGAAGATGATCCTGCTAGGATCGAAACGTCAGGCCAAATTACTTTTACACAATCTCCTACACAGGCTCTCTAGTGGATAAGCAGTTTGCTAACAGCTTTATTTTATTTTGTTATTGTTTATTAACGAATGAGAGTAACCTGACGATGTTTATTCACTGTGAAATATTTTCACAAAAAGCCAAAGCCTAAAGTATATACATATCACAGAGACTAGAAGGCAAATGTTTGAGGCCTTTTAGATAACCTGTTGACTCTTCAATTCGCCCATTAGATAATTAAATAACCTGTTGACCCCTTGAAGCTCAGCGTGTGAATTAAAAATATAAGGGCCACTTGAGCGTGACTAAGTCCCCCAAACAAAAGAATATAATTTGAAGCAGATTTCATTGCCAAATGAAAATAAAGACAGGCGAACACAGTAAAAGAACAACTTTCGTCATAGCTGTGGATAAACAAATCTTCTGTCTGTGAACTGACTGCAAAATACAGCTTTGTCTGTTGAAGCTAAGCCTATATTAAAGACTCGCCCCAAACCGCGTGCGGCCAACTGAAAAAGTTAACTTTGTTGCTTGCAAGTGACGTTTTGTTCGTGTCGCTACAAAATGCAGACAGTAATGAAACGTGATACCTTAATTGTTATCTTTAGCTGGACCTGAGATGTCCATCGCTGTATCGTTTGTATACTGTGCTGTGGGTATTGACCACAGCTGTATGTACTGGCTGTACACTAGTGTCTAATTACCGACGGTAGCAAGCTATGTGTGTATTTTCTGGGATCGATGGTGGTGTTTAACACTTCTGTTACACCTCATTCGAAACTAGGTCAAATTAATACCGGCATTAGACGTTTCTTTTTGCGCGAGTCTTCACACCCTTTAACAAAGAAACCCCACCCAACTTGGAACATGCTTAATCTACAATAAAAAATAAAAGTAATAAAATATATTTAAAAAAATAATTATAAAAAAAAACTTAAATTGAGTTTCACTGCTCATTTCAGACCAAGGAATGAATATTGCTGGAAAGGCTTTCAAACATTCTTGCTGTAGAGTGTCTGTACTAGCATTGTTATTCTGTAACTTCCGGACATTTGCAGACTTTTGAAACCCTTTTAGTTCAAATTATGTTCAACTCACTGGAGCATTAACAATTTGTTTACCAAATCACGTTTCCGTCAGCTTCTTATAAACTTTCCCCATTTGCTTAACTTCAGTATTGACAATGGACTATATATACAGCCTCAGTATACGATACATTTATCAAATGATACTTTGGAAATGATGTTTTCCAATGCCTTTGGAAAATACAACTTCCAGGTTTTATGGAGCAACTAATACTCAGCACCCATCAAGTAACTACCTGCAGAAATTGACCAGCGATAAAAAAAATGCAGATTTAAATTTTTAAAAGGAAAGAGAGGCGAATAGACAGAGGAGTTTTAACTACATCTTCATCCATATTTTAACGAACCTTGACAAACATTTCAAGCCACATGTTCATGTATTTAAAATGACTTACAATGTTTACATGTGTATGGTCACCAGCAGTATTACATATCAAATCAATGTTGGATTCAATGTGCCGGGATGAAAACAGCATTAAATGGAATATTTATTTTCACGGAAACTATTTATAAAACTAAATCTTTGAATTTCTGTACAAACTTATTGGCCATAAGATACAGCAGTAACTTCTCCCTTGTATTAAAGAGACTAAACTTGTTGTGTAATAGGTATGGTTGTTGCAGATCCATTGTGATGTATTGTTTACTTTGGTAATAATCTGCGATAGGATATTCTTTTACATAATGTTAATATCCATTGTAAGGTTTCTCTGTGTCTTTGCATGTTGAGCATCTTAGAGAAAAAGAACAGTTTCAAGTTTGACATAAATTTACTGTATTGCAGTGTTTCATACCTTCCATGATATTTACCGTATGATGTACAGTTTACTGCACATCACAACAGACAGCCATGGGCAACATTACTGTAATTTCCATGCAAATGAGTTCAACCTTAGAGTCTTTAATGGCAGCTATATATCGAGAATTACTAATGTTTGCCTTTGGTTGTTTTCCCAACTATTGTGCACCTTGCCAACGACAGCTGTCCACATACGTAGTTCAGCTACATAACTAAATATCCCACGTCTACTGTAGCGTGTGGAAAAGACGGAGCATGAATTTAATACGTAGAATGTTATCTGAAAATACAAGGTCTGTCCAGCTTTCCGCTGGAAATGTCAATGATCTCGGGTACTTGAGAAATCGACGTTTCACACACACACAGAGCGATGTACGGTTCAATGCACTGAGCATTAAAGAAGCATTCTTATAAGTCGATGATCTGGAAATGAAATAATTAAGGCATAAAATATAAGGTACTGGATTTATGCAAAAGGGTAGATTAAAATGGAATTAACACATGTACACCCCTCACTGGAGACTTCACAAATTTGTAGGCAAAGCAGTAAATGCAATTTAAAAGCAAACACTGTTGAAGAGAAACATACTAATATCCATTATGAAAGCATCGTAATAATTCAGAAGGCAGCTCTTCCTTAATTTCAGCTAAATCAGTGTAAAACCGGGCTGCAGGTTAAAATACAAGCAAGACTTGCTGATTGTGTCTGGATGACTGCAGACATTAAGATTTCATTTTATTGCATATAAGTTGAAGGTTTATAGTCTTGTTCAAGGCCAAGGCCATCTCACATGACTTTACAACACTTAACACCTGGTCATTTGTATAACTTCACACACCCACACATACCAAAGTGTGCATAATTCAAACAATCTCTCCCTGGGGCACTACCCATAGGGTCCCCTGGGATACTTCCCATAGTATGCAGCCACAAACCGGTGAGTGCAACTATATTGAACAAGTTACCTCCCAAGTCCCCACTGATACACCTGGGTGAAGAGAGGCAATGAAAATTACGTGCCTTGCCCAAAGGACACAATGTAATGATCTTGGTTAGGACTTAAAACCTGCAAACCCTATAAATCTCAAGTCCATTGCCTTAACCACTTGACCACCACGCTCTCTATACGAATCCTTTACATTTCATCCAATAGTACATAGAGGGATTGTTTTGGCTGAACTACATGTCAAGTCACATGCACCAACATCAGCCCTTATCAGCCCCTAATACCAACCTCAAAAATTCTGCATTTTGTGTTCATCAAATTTACATACAGTATAAACCCCAAAACTCACATGTTTGAGTAAAATTAACAAACCACAATATTTATGTAAAGCCAGATCTTCATGATGGGTCTAGAAATCTAAAGTTGGACAATTAACACTTGTCAGAAAATTGGGCGGAAGATAATGCTCATAGGCTATTTCGTAAAGATAGCAACTATTGTAACTCACAAAAACTGGTAAATAGATATATAAATGCCTAGGCCTAAACGGTTTAGGCAGATGGGACAGTGCATGCTTTGACAGAAGACAATACACTGACATTCACAAACTTAATTTACTGAAGTTTGAAAGTGATTGATATTATATAGAGTCTTGTTATAAATCTGTCTTCTGACATGTTTTTGCCACAACTTTTATCAAATCTCCTTGAGCATTTACTAAAAATAAGAGAACTACTCATCAAAAGTCTAAAGAACTGAATTGAATTTTCATCAATTGAAAGTAATTATCAGACCTGAAGTAATTTAATCATTCCATTTTATAAATAAAAATTTCACCTTATTTCTAAAAAAAAAAAAGATCTAATAAAGAGCAACTTGCCCCAAGTTCCCTCCAAGAAAGGTGATGGCATGTTATAGAAGTAAATGAGACCTAGTGTCTGGGAAGTCGTGGGTTCAACCCCTGCCTGGCCCAAAAAACAGTGGATTCTTCACCCAAGAGAAATCCATGGTCATCCAATTTGTAAAAATAAAATCCAAAATGAGCTAAAGCCGGGCTAGCCTCCCGGCGAAAAGCGTAAGTTATGAGGAATCCGACTACTCCCACAAGCACACATACAGACATGTATATACTTCCAGGCCGATAATATTTATTAACGGACTTGCACTTTTGTGTGGAATTTGTCATGTCATTACATGGTGAAACCCTGCATATGTAAAAAACAAATGAACCCAACTGGTTTTGTTTTTCAAAACAAGACTTTTTGTTTGGTTATAAACTTATTCTTAAACATCCCTATAACTTTCTCATTTTTCATGCGAAATATTTCAACAGAAAACTCTGGGTAGTATTCCCAAGGGTATAGATTTCCTCTCTAAATTTAAGTTCTACTTACAAATTGAATATTATCTATGTAAGAATAAGCCTAATCCTCCGATCTCTCTTGAAGAATTTAAAACTGCTTTTAGTAAGAAGGACTTCCTTCATTTGCAGTTAGCGCTCTTTTTATAGGGTCTCAATGCTTGTTTGATTCCTGTTTAGTATTTCTTCTTCGTAATGTTTTGCTTCTCAACGTTGTGCAATTCGCGATCGTTATATTTGAATAGTATTATTGTACGTTTTGTCTCTGAGGTTGCACTGTATTGATATTGTTTTGTACTATTAAAACTAAAGATAAGAAAATAATAAATTGTTAGGCAATGATTGAGTTGTATTGTAATACTAAAGAACTCACAAAAATATCATGTCTATTTGTATAAATGTCAAATGAGTCAATAAACTAATTTAAAGAGACAACTTACATTAAAAATGTATATATTGCTTTGTAAATGGAGTATTAACAAATCCTACAGATTAGTAGACAAGCGGAGAGCTGCATGCAATACTAAATTTATTTTTAACATTATATATACAAACATATATTATTATCAGTAAAAAATTAAGTAAAAATTTAAATCTTTTGTACAAACAATATCATCTAGCACAATCTTTTCATACAGCATCAGCAACAGTGGTATATATACCCGTATTTGTCTGCACTGTGAAATGAGTATCAACTTAGCACTATGAAATGTGAGTAAAGTACCTTGTTGACCTTCATCCCTCCTTTTTTTTTTAAAAGAATATTGGTTTACAATAACAAGTTAATGCTTACAGACTGAAGCACAAGAAACTGTGTGCAAATTTCAACAATTGTCAATGGAAAAATCGAGAAAAATTGATCTTTGAAGTGTACCAAACTACCTGACAACTGTTACGAATATTGTAGCCTCTCATGTTTCATATGGGTGCTATGCATTATCACAAATATACAGTCTTTATGCCTATAGGCAGTTACCATATGGTTCTTTCTGTCTGCAAGGTAAGCCAAACTGATTTATTTTCATATTTTACAATAATCTGTAAGAATTATTACCCATATATTCTATCCTGGTCTCAGTAACACTGATTACAACCCTGGTTGTTCTTTCCTTTTGACAAGATCTACAACTAAAGTCTCATTTTTTTTTTAACAATACGTTAACGACTGCTCTTGTTTCTTATAGTTTTAACCTTGTTAATAGTAATTTATTGATTGATTTTTTGATGGATAGATTTATTGATTGTTTCATTTATTTCTTTATTTCTTTTTATTTTTACTCATTTTGCTTTTGACCACTTTATTGGTTTTTATTACTCTTATACGTATCTTATATTTTGTACTTCTTAAAGGAATTGTCTGGTGGAAAATGTTGATGCATTGTCCTTGTAGTTCTTATTTTTCTCTTTCAAACCCTGTAAAAACTTTCCGCATTCAACGTTTTCTTCTCTTGTAGAAATCTGGTTTTCAAATTCACCAGTTTCTCACCAAAAGCACCATTTGTTCGAACGCATCAATTTGGTGATTGACCTAGTGCAGGCAAATAGGCAAAACAAGCTACTGTACTTGAAGTTAGCACTCCTATTTCCGCAGCAAATACACTCTCATGTACACGCACAGGTGATTGCCTATTATATATTATGTACATATGGCGAACGTACACAGCCTACCAAGCCCAGTTGGTATACGTACATAGCGTTGCACATAACACACTCTCACACTCAAACCACAGTTCATAAACTGTTCTTCAAAATTGCTGAAATAAAATTCACGGATCAACTTTACAGTAAAAGGAAACTTGAAAAGTATTTGGAACACCGAAAGATGAAACTTGGCGCAATCGATGTCAGAGCAGAATTTAGGACCGAGAAGCTTAGGCTTCGCAGAACTGTCCGATTGTAAACGTTAGAGTAGCCTACATGCGAACATTCTTCGCATTGGAGCTGAACATCGCAATGTAAACAACGAAGAGTCTGCTGTTCAATCTTATCTTGTGTTACACAAAGACCACGAAACCACTGATCTACTACATATATGGCAGCTTAAGGAGTTTTTTAAAACATATCTAATTTATAAGAAATTTCACCGAAAATTAAGGAAGAAATTAATCTGTATACAAACATGTTTTTTGTTGTGATTACTGTAGGTACTGTACGAGGCGTGGGTTATGTCCCAATTTGCATTTGCGAAGATGACGTCACGTTCGTTACTGTTTAAATCATATTTGAAATGTCCATCCTTAACGATTAAAAAATCGTTTCTCTGTCAAACGCAATATTAGTGTTCTCATACTTTGACAACATGTTTGGAAAATTATTTATCGTTTTTTAAGGTAACTTCTTAGGGCTACCAGACTATCCTTTTAAGATTTTACTCTAGTCCCATGTAAATTGCCTTGAGATATTCTTTTATGTGAAGTGCTATAGAGATACATATTTTTATCATTATTATCCGACTTTTACGAGCAGCATATACCTGCTGATAGATTGCCACATGGACCAGTGGCGGGGCTAGGGGTATTGGTCAGGGGGGGCGAGAATGGTCTGTAGGGCGCTTTCGGCACTATCTAAGCGGAGCGCCACCATTGGTTGGCGCGGAGCGTACAGAAATTTTTTGAGTAAAGATACACTCTAGATCGCCGGAAATGACCCTTTCCGGGCCTGGCCAATTTGCAGATAAACGAAGAATAAATAGGTGTTATCGCCATTTTGTCAGAAAATTACACCAACAAAATGTGACAAATGTCAATAGGTAGATGAGAGCGCAATAAAAAAGTCAATAATCGTAAATAAGTGAAAAGTGGTAAAAAGCTGAAAAGGGCGCCAGCAGTCCATTTGAGTCCGTCAAGGGGGGCATCCGCCCCCCCCTGACTGTATGGACGCTCCGCTACTGACATGGACAGCTACAGCTATTTAACAACTGTTCAGTGCTGTACAGACTGTCCTGAGAGCAGTCAAAAAGCAAAATAAAAACAATTTATTAACCTACGTGTACACCAAAGTCTATAATACCATACACACTACAGTGGATCCCATGACAGACAATACCCACACCTATCTCAATTAATTTCATACATTGCATCAAAACTACCAGTCAACATTTACTCACACATCCTGTTCCATGAACTGTAATATACAGTAAATACTTCTCCCAGTTACAGCAGGAAAAAATGTAATTGCTCACTTTTAAAAAAAGAGGCAGGTATAAAATTTGCCATTAAAATGATTTGAGTTGTTATACCAATAAAAGAGGCAAATATATAAATAAAATATGATGAAACAAAACTGCTGCAGAAGGTTTGAACACAAAATTATTACTAATATTAAATATTATTAAAAATTAATGGGCATAATTGGATATGTTAAGCCATGGAAGACACAATTCCCAGAAATTTCATTCCTCAAAGTTTATAGGGATCACAAGGGATCAAGGGAATTTAAAGGGATCACAAGGGGAGTGTTAGCTCAGTGGTTAACGCCGGTGCCTTTCAATCATAAGGTCCCGAGTTCGAGTCACTCCAAGATTAATGTATGTCGTCCAGTTACAGAGTTGTTGACAATTGACAATTCATAATCATGGACGTTAAAATATGAAACTAAGAGACTGACTTCGGTCAGCTTGCGGCTTTGCAAGTTCCTGCTTGCAGGAGGATCTAAAATACATATATACATACATGTATACATATAGTTTTTAGGCTGATTTCATCTTTTTTTCATTTTTGATAAAATAGACTAGTTGCTGACTAATAATTCTACCGGAGCGTACCAAGTATTGCTCAAAACAACGGTTCCAAACATTATTGAAACTATCGTGCAAAACACCCTGTACTATTACCCTCCCCCCTCCTGCAAAGTCCTATCAATGTAAAACAGTCATAAAGCTAGGTTGGAAAATAGTTCACATAGTACTAAACATGAATCGACTGTTGGTTTCTACAGTAACTTTCTTCTGTCTTTACCCAAAAATGTTCTTTTTGCAGAAAAAAAAGAAACTTTCTGTGAAGTATTTATGAAACTATATCAATACAATGAATTTGTCAAATGAAAATTTCCTCCTTACTATTCCACACTAAAATTCAAAACTTATGAGCCTCAAATTGGAGGTTTTTTGTGTCCCCAAGTACTTTTCTTCCAGACAGAGTGAGAACCATGCGTGTCCTTCTTCTGAAATGGAAATTTGGTTAGTAAAGCTATGGGCTTATTACCATTTGAAGTCATTGCAGAATGCTACTTGAATTTGAATTTATTTGCTACATTCCATTTTTTACATTTTGAACAGTATAGAATAAATATAGATGTAATCAAATACAGTAAACAGTAAATATAGAGTATTGAAATAATATGTGAGATGGAAGTAGAGGAACCAGAAATAAGTGGATACTTTTCTGGTCTGGTCCCATTGTAACAAAGAAAGTGCAAAGTACAAAATGATGTCCAGTTTTAAAGTCATTCTTATCAGCATCATTCAAGACACACTGTTTTAGAGAAATGGGAGAGAAGTGCAGTCGAGGGGTAGGGGGGGGGCTGGGGGAGGACCAGTAAAATAGGAGACTACAAAGAAAATTTTCAAAGCATACCGATATCAGCGACTACACTCCCAGGTTCTAAGCCCTTCAAGAAGTCTGTTACTTGAGGCCACGCCTTGTATCTCGTATCAGTAAAATGCTTGGCTATCTTCTCGTAGACATCTCTGACGTGTTTCTTCTCCAAGGCTATAGACTCAGCCTCTCTGTCCATCAAATGGGGTGGGAAATCCTCTGTGCTGATGATGATGCTTAGAGATCACAAGTCCAAGAGGTCAAAGACCTTTGAAGAAGAACAAAGAAATGAGAGCTCTGTAATTTCCAGATGATGATAATTTTACGAGCTGTTGTGAAGCTATTTAACCCATCTCAAGATGGAACACTACACTAGATTACGTTTATGGAGCAACACAAGTCACTTATTCCTCTAAATGTCTCTGCCTCCTCCAGATCTCCATGTTCACCAAAATCAACACACCCCTTCCATTGGCATAATTGTTTTTGTACCATTAACACATTTCCTTAGTATGCCAACTACTTTTTTTACTAACTTTACATGGAAAATAAATTTATAAAATTAAATAAAATTAAATAGTCATGTCAACATGAACCATGTTGTATTCTTGATGTCCCTCCCCACCCCCAACCCCTGCTATCCCCATCCACTGGTCTAACAGATGTATGAATTATATAACTGCACTTCAAATCTATCAATCAGAGTGTTTAACTTTACAAGTAGGACTTTCATTTAAATTTTAATGGGTGAAATGGAACAAAATAAATTGTCGCAATTTTATAGATTAAATACTGTTTCAGAAAAAGTCTTTTTCACAAATATAGTGAGCACTGTAAGGTTCCTGATTTCTATTTAGTCACACTTTCAACAGTTGTAACACAACTTTTATTAAAAGTACGATTGTTCTTTTAATTAGTAACATGGAGGAGTGAATAACAGAGCACATATCACTTTGAACTGGCATTTGCATCTTATTTAGACAAAGAAAACCACAGCTATATTGAGGCTAGTTGGTGCACAGCATCAAAGCTGCTAATAGGGCTCAAAAATTGTTACTGAACTGATGTGTCAAATTAAACCTACTATTACTTATCAAATCCCCGCCACCCCTTCCCCCAAAAATATATTATATAAGATGTAAAATAAACAGGATATAAGTAGTTGCTTTTACCCTAATTTTCTGAAGCATCCTAATGCAGTTGAATGATTATATGTAATAATGTTCCTACAGGCTGTTTCTGCGAACTGCACTACATAGACTTGTCAGCGCTAAGGAGTTAAATACATTTTGTTTGCAGTGGGTGGGGGGGGGGGGAGGTTGGAATGGTGGGCAGATACAGTAAAATACCTAATACATAATATTACTAGACCATTTGACTAATCAGAACAATATTCAGAGCCAACTGGGAAAATCAGTCAAACTTAAGTTGACCTATTTTTTAATATTTCAGGAAATTTACGATATTATTAGCAACACTAGGTACATAACGTCAGAACTTTGGATTGAAAAGTTCCTTGTTAACGGCAAGATAAAAATTTGAGTTGAAATATGACTATAGAATGAAATTCCTGATAACCACAGCAATAATTTCACAATGGCACCATGCAGTCGCTGTAATTATTTTGGCAATGATTATTTTCTACATGCGAAATTTAAAATGCTACTGTAGACCTAGGCTACTGTAGGCCTAACTTTATGTCAGCCCAGGGTCTGATCAGGCCAATATAGTTTGCCTGGGCTAATAACGAAAAGATCTGTGCTATCCTGCCTAGGCTTTAAGTATGAAGTTTGCACTAGCCTAGTTGGCGAAAGTTATTGTGCTACATTCACTAGGTTAACTTAATTTAGTAATCTCAGAGTTTAATTGACTAGCCTTGACTAGGGACATGGAGCCTATCCTATATGTTATATCAGCCTAGGCCTGACCCAGGTAGGCCTATACTTAGTATAATGTATATCACCACTATTAGTATTACTCAACTTACCGTAGAAAAGATCTTTCTAAGGACAATGCGTGATGTGCCTGCTGGGTGACTGGGTCAAAAGTCTCATTGATTTCTTGTCTAATAGAACCTTTAAAAGGACCCAGCCTATCCACAATCATTCGCCAGCATCCGCTCACACTTTTCGGATATTGCTATATCTCTTTCTTAACGCAAATTTTAGGAGGATGGTCAAAATATGAGATGGAAAAGTGGCCCGTTGTCAGGCAAGTCATTGATGCTCATACTATGTGCTCGTTGCAGACGTGCATGCAGCAGAAGACCATTTTGATGATAGTGTTACCATAAATCAGATAAATCATTATGCCATATTTTGTTTGGTGGATCTTTTAGAAGGGTTGCACTACTATAGATCAGAGGTTTACAGTATACACGTCATGTCGGACATTTCTGAACGAGTAGCTTACACACGGTGGACTCGCAGTGGCGGAGCTAGGGGTATTGGTCAAGGGGGGCGAGAATGGTCTGTAGGGGCGCTTTCGGCACTATCTAAGCGGAGCGCCACCATTGGTTGGCGCGGAGCGTACAGAAATTTTTTGAGTAAAGATACTTCCTAGATCGCCGGAAATGTTCCTTTCCTGGCCTTGCTAATTTGCAGATAACCGAAGAATAAATAGGTGTCATCGCCAACAAAATGTGACAAATGTCAATAGGTAGATGAGAGCGCAATAAAAAAGTAAATAATCGCGAATAAGTAAAAAGTGGTAAAAAGCTGAAAAGGGCGCCAGCAGTCCATTTGAGTCCGTCAGGGGGGGGGGGGCATCCGGCCCCCCTGACTGTATGGACGCTCCGCCACTGCGGTGGAGAGAATTAAACTTAACCAATGGAAGGTATGGGATATTACACGCCAAGGGCGAAAATTTCTAGGTTTACAGAGATTCTTGTTTGGGGTTGATGGCCATCGAAGAAAACAACGCCCAAGTTGTAAACTGGTGCCAA
>JAIPMN010005622.1:6278-20055 GCA_020650975.1 Apostichopus californicus
ACTTTCCGCCATGGCTCCGCCATGGCGGAAAGTCACGAAAACTGTGGCGGTGTTACGTAGGAAATAGAGTAAAAAGCAAATATATAGGATTGGTATATTTTGAGACCCTGGAGTGATTGAATGGAATCACGAGGGTTTAGAAAAAAAAGGTTGGTATTGAAAAGAAAATAGAGTAAGAAGCAAAATAGATAGGATAGGTAGGCTACATTTTTGAGAGCCTCAAGTGGTTGAATGGAATCGCGAAGGATTAAAATAAAAGTTGGTATTGAAAAGAAAAAGGTTGCATGCGCAGGTATTGAGGGGATCTTAAAATAATTCGAGTGTTGAGTCATTGGATAGACTTTTATTTACAGGGCCTATACCTATTTTACTAGCCTATTATAAAATATTAAAACCTTCTTTTCCGCCATGGCGGTAAAATGGCGGAAACTCACTTTTGCTATGGCGGAAACTCACTTTTGCTATGGCGGAATGTTACTTTTCTTATGGCGGTAAGTTCCATTTTTTATGGCGGAATGTACCGATGGCGGAATGTCACGGCCCCCAGCCTAAGCCTATGCATTGCAACAATCAAAGCATGCATAGGCCTATAATTAGTTTATGTTGTTTGAATGTTTGTAATGATAGATCACATATAAACCTTTGTTTGACTATCAGCAAGAAAACTGACAGCTAAGAATCAAGTTCTAATATAAGTAAGCAGCTATTACAGGCATTCTTTTGGTTTCCTGTCATAATTAATAGTAATACTTTGGGCAACTTTGTAGACGACGTAACGGTACTAGGCCTAGTATTAAACTGAGACTCGAGATGATTTGTAGCTGGTTGACAAAGATGAACCTTAATGTTAACTTAAAAGTAACTTGGAACGGATCAGCAAGACACAATTATTATGGTACAAAGAATTTATCAACTGCAACAGCAGCGATGTTTCCTTTTGGAATGAAATGTATTTTCATTGCAAAGGGAAACATGCTTCACCATATTTTTCTATTTCTTATTTTTGAAATTCTTCCAGCAATATGCCTACTTAGCTCCCTAATTGTACGCTTGCTTTGCAAATTTTTATGTAGATGTAATTCACATAGATGCTGCACACTGTAGTACCTTGGGAGGGAATGTTTGAGTTGTGCACAATTTGGTGTGTTGTTACCAATGGCTAAGGTTTAACTGTTGTAAATGAATGTGAGGAGGCCTTGTCTTGATGCAAGACTGCACTGCAACTGTTGAATCTCACATGACTGGAAGACCCTATAGTAAACAATGTATTGTCGCTCATAAAGAGCACTGTGTGTGTGAGTTGTGGGGTATTCTGGAATTGCTCCCATGACGGTAAACCTTTAACTTAAACTGTTTTATTCTTTCTCTTTAGAGTCCGTGAATAAGATCATCAGTATCTTCAATGATATATTTCATGTACTTTTCTTTCAGACATAAAAACATGGCAACGTCATCTGAAGAAGTCCTTCTGGTTTTGAATGAAGTCCGTCACCTAAAGAGAGATGGCAGCCTTTACTTAATGACTGAGAGGTTGGCCTGGCAGGATGACGGCAAAGATGTATTCAGCGTTAGTCATTTCTATGCAGACATCAAACGTTCGTAATATTTGCCCTTCATTTATATATTAATAACCAATGGTCTTTCAGTCGGTGTTTAAAGGATTGTCTAGTGAGAAACAATGTCAAACTTAAAGGCAAAGGCTTGGTTCAGTGTCCACCTCACAATCCTTAGGTTCTAGGATCAAAATTCCGCCAGGACCCAGATTCCCTTACCTATTCAAAAATCACCACAGTGCAGTGGTGATGTGCAGAGTCTTACGTGGATTTGGTATTTCTGGTTTGTGAACTTGGGAAAAGGCGTTTGTTTCTGTTCTTCACTTGGTTCAAAACAACTTTGTTCGTCATGGCTGCACTGCAGCGATGTCGAATGGGGTGCCTTTGCCTACCTCCAGTATTTGAGAAAGTGGTCAGATGCTATGGCATACAATCTAGTACATCGGATGGGGACATTAAATGGCGGTCCCGGGAGCAGGAAGGGGGGCAAATTTACACCACTGCCTCATTATCCTCTGAACACTTATCGAAAAGAAAAGGCTTGAAATAAGCCGGTGTTCATCCACGATCTAACATGGATAGGGTCTCAAAATACTGTAAGGCATCCCGATCCTTTGATCTCTAAACTAAAGTTATACTGACGAAAAATTTTCCGCATTGCTAGTGGAAAACCCCATTTCAATATCTTCCCCCTTACTCAGATGTCATTAATTGAGTGTACCCTATTGTGACTGGCTCAACTTTCAGCTACTCCCGAAAGATCACTAAATTATAACCTTCTTGTCAGCTGAAGTGCCCTGATGATGTCATCCATTCTGCTATTGCCAGATGCATTTACAAATTATCACAAATTTTGAAAAAAAATTCATATCTTAGCGATACAAAATACCATGAGGATGCGGTTTTCACATAAAGATTGAAAACAGTTTCAGCACTTTTGATTTGAGCAATCAACTTCAGCCCCAGAATATCCTATATATTCTATTCCCTGCATGATTTTTCATCAAAGATTCAGTCTCACCAAATTTCAAAGAAAATCTTAAATTGCAAATTAGTCTACTCCTAATTTCTGAAGTTCTTCTGGCTTTGAAAGAGTTGTAAGCATCAACTATTCATCTCAGATTTGTGCATGTATCATTTTTGACACCAATTCTTACACTGTCCTTTGTACTGAAGGTGGTTGAATTTCAAGCATACCTTTACTGGAATAACTGAAATTATTCTGTACCTCTAAACATGCAGCATTTCTGCAGAACTTTATAGCACTCCAGAAATACTTCAAGCAGCTCTTTAATAGAAGTTGAACAAAGTTTAGCTTTATTGTTGTGAAGTATTTATTAAATTATGACCTTTGGACTTTTGCTATATTTTGTGATACAGAACAGAAGATCAGTCCAGACGGTAGCTCGAAAATACAATTACAGATTCTCTTACATAGAGGTAATAGCTCCAAATTCCAGTTTGTGAATCACGATGGCGCACCCTCGCAACTCAAAGATAGAGATGCTGCCAAAGAGCTGCTTCAACAACTGTTACCACGTTTTAGGAGCAGGGCAAATAAAGAACTGGAACAGAAAAATAAGTAAGTTTGGGAGATACTTTTCAATTAGTCATTTGCAGAGCTTATGTATTCAAGGTCAATTCATGTGACATCAAGGTGAACATGTAAGTGGACACAAGGCTTGATCCAGTGGTACCGTCGTAAGTTGACTTCTCCATGATTGGATGATACCATGTGTGCTGGTAAAGAGGACAGATGATGTGTCTGGAAATACTGTCCGTTACTTTAGTCCATGAACACATCACACCTTGCTTGATAAAGTTTGGCAGGAATGCTCAGAGGTTTGTATCTGCTCTAAATGTTAGTTACTCATGCATTGGCAACAGCCATATGATTGTAAGTAAGAAGATATCATAGTCAGGTTGGTACATATCTCTTATATTACTACAGGAAACCTCTCACTGCTACACTGTCTTCAAGTTGTGTATTTGTTTTGTTCTTTTGTCCGCAGGATGCTGCAGAATGACCCGGAATTGTTTCAGTTGTACAAAGATCTTGTCGTGAGTGGTGTCATGACTGCCGACCAATTCTGGGACAGCCGTAAAAATGTAAGTTTCTACTGTCCGTGTCGATGTACATAGGAACCACAAACTAATAAACAAAACCGTGGAAGTATTTCTCATGCAAGTTTGAATTGTAGGTCTTCCTGTAAGCCAAAGGAATGTTTTGCCTTGTTTAGTCTATGTATATCTCCATCAGTTGGCTCGTATTGACTTACAATGGAGTGATATGTTGTTACTATTAGTGTAATGCAATTACTATATGTGTATGTTGTGTTATGAGCTGGGGATGGATTGACCTAGGTTGACCTCTTCACTTACTGTACAAGGTTTATCTTTATGTCTGATCACGAGTTGAGGTTGATGGATGTGACCTTTGTTCCACTTGTTACTGTTCAGCTTACCATGCACACGTACTGTACAGCAGTGTGTTGAATTAGAGATGGAACAATGTTACATGGACTTTTAATCATTGTCCCTTAACCAAAACCAAAACAGCATTTATCTCTGATTTGTTAGAAATGGAACAATGCTACCTGGACTTTCCTGTTGCTTTTAGTTGTGCTCTAAGGCATTTGTAGTTATGACCTGCTGCAATTTAGTTGCCTTAGTCACTAATCATCACATATCCCTGCGTTTTTCCTCTTTCAGAATAATTCTGTAAGTAAAGATGCTAGAGATTGTCCAGGTCAGGGAACTGGGGTTTCAGCAGCTTTCCTATCAGAGATTCAGCCCCAGGCTGATGGTTGTAATGGAGTCAAGTACAACCTCACACCAGATATAATTGAAGCCATATTTAGAATATACCCAGCAGGTAAGCAGGTACATTCTCTTTAACAGGGTTTCATTCATTGATAGATGGCCAGCAGGGCAGATCCAACCTACCAAAGATTCAGTCTGACCCATGGAGAAAGAAAGATCAAATCACCTGACAATATTGCTCTTACAGTGGATATGTGGACCCTTAAGGCCTTAGTCCTGATCTGATCAACTGGCTTACCCTACACATTGATCCTTCTAGGGGTATTATGTATACTGTTTGCCGTCAGCAAAGCACCAAATTCATTGACAAACACAGTGTTAGAAGAGAAACAAGGCCTCAGTTTTCATTTTCGTCCTATTTAAGTCATTTTTGTAAACAAAATTGTTCGATTTGTGCTTATAGTTGAGACTCTTATCCTGCTTTTACAGTAAAAAAGAAACATTTGGAGAACGTTCCCAACAACCTGTCAGAGAAAGAATTTTGGACACGTTTTTTCCAGTCTCAGTATTTCCATCGTGATCGAATCAATACAGGAAGCAAGGACCTCTTCACTGAAAGTGCCAAACTGGATGAAAAAGGTGCGACTAGCAGATTCACATCTTTCTAAAATCTTGCATTCTTCCACCAGGCTAAACCCTTGCAATAATGTCAGACTCATGATACAAGTATGCTACAGAATGTCTGACTCCTGGTATGAATATGCAACAGAATGTCAGACTCCTGGTATGAATATGCAACAGAGTGTCAGACTCGTGGTATGAATATGCAACAGAATGTCAGACTCGTGGTATGAGCATGCAACAGAATGTCAGACTCGTGGTATGAATATGCAACAGAATGTCAGACTCCTGGTATGAATATGCAACAGAATGTCAGACAGATGGTACAAATATGGTACAGAATGTCAGACTCATGGTATGTATATGCAACAGAATGTCAGACTCCTGGTATGAATATGCAACAGAATGTCAGACTCGTGGTACAAATATGCAACAGAATGTCAGACTCGTGGTATGAATATGCAACAGAATGTCAGACTCATGGTATGAATATGCAACAGAATGTCAGACTCGTGGTATGAGCATGCAACAGAATGTCAGACTCGTGGTACTTGTATGCAACAGAATGTCAGACTCGTGGTATGAATATGAGAATGTCAGACTCGTGGTATGAATATGCAACAGAATGTCAGACTCGTGGTATGAATATGCAACAGAATGTCAGACTCGTGGTATGAATATGCAACAGAATGTCAGACTCGTGGTATGAGCATGCAACAGAATGTCAGACTCGTGGTACTTGTATGCAACAGAATGTCAGACTCGTGGTATGAATATGCAACAGAATGTCAGACTCGTGGTATGAATATGCAACAGAATGTCAGACTCGTGGTATGAATATGCAACAGAATGTCAGACTTGTGGTATGAATATGCAACAGAATGTCAGACTCGTGGTACTTGTATGCAACAGAATGTCAGACTCGTGGTATGAATATGCAACAGAATGTCAGACTCGTGGTATGAATATGCAACAGAATGTCAGACTTGTGGTATGAGTATGCAACAGTTTTTTTTTTTAAAGCTGTTGCACTTTCCAAAGACTATACTGACCGTTCAGAGGGTTTATGGTGTCATCATTAAATGACATGGACAACCCTCAGGCAAGATGATATTCCTGTTGCCGCCATCTTTGTGCTTCCCTTTCATATCATGTTAAACTCATATTATACTACATACAGACAAGTGAAGATGTGTGGCACAGTAATAACTTATATTTATCTTTATTTCCAGGGATGAAGGAGGAAGCAGCAAAAGCTGCCCTGAATCCATTTCTTGACATTCAAGCTCTGACAGACAAATCTTTAGATGATGTGAGTATAGTATATATATTATTTTCAATCTCAATTTCTTCAATCTTGGAATTGTTTGGACAACTTTTAAGTTAGCTATTCAGTTTTTAACATGTTCCAGGACTACATTCACAATAATGCCGGTGTGTGTGTTGAGTCTGCCTAGTGTTTTGTCTGTTTGTGATATGCAGTTCCTTTGAGACATTCAGGGATCGTTAATGTAAGGCAGTCGCATGTGTGCCTTCATGTATCTTAATAAAACAATTTAAAAATATGGAAAAAAACTGTTGAATGCAATTACACATTTTTTTCAATCGTTACTCCAACAGGGGTATGGAGCCAAGACTGATTACGGTCGTGGTTCTGCGGATCAGGTCAACTCGTCCATTGTCAAACGATTTAACCTCCATAATACTAGAGTCTTGACTGCTTCAGAGAATGCTGAGTAAGTTACCATATATCCCCCCTCCCCCCATCCACTCCCCCCCCTGTACAACCTTAATCACTTTTGTTGTTTTTAATCCAGTCCATTCTTATTGCTCAACTTTCCAAGCCACTCTTATCATTCTACTTCTTTACATCATGTTTTTGATTTATTTATATCTTTTCCTTGCACTTCATTTAGTTTTGTTTTATTTCATTCTGTTTCATTTCACTTCCTTCTGTTTCATACCATTAAAAGGGAAATATTGCAATTTGACAACACTGTAAGATAAACTGGGTACAATGAGCCAAGTGTAAATTGCTAAGTCATTAAGTCATTGAGGCAACAGTTACCAAAGCAGTGGATAGTGTTTGTGAGACCCGTAGTGTGTCAAACTAAAAGAAGATATAAACATTTAAAGGCATTGAAGACTCGCCCCAAACCACGTGCCGCCATCTGAAAAAAGTTAACTTTCCGTTGCTTGCAAGTGAAGTTTTTTTTCTTGTCGCTACAAAATGCAGACAGTAATGAAACGTGATACCTTGTTATCTTTTAG
Organism: Apostichopus californicus; assembly: GCA_020650975.1. Taxonomy (NCBI): domain Eukaryota; kingdom Metazoa; phylum Echinodermata; class Holothuroidea; order Aspidochirotida; family Stichopodidae; genus Apostichopus; species Apostichopus californicus. Next base: position 13,487 of record JAIPMN010005622.1, read on the forward strand.
CTGGACCTGAGATGCCCATCGCTATCGTTTGTACACCGTGTTTTGGGTATTGACGGTAGCTGCATGTATTGACTGTACACTAGTGTCTAATTACCGACGGTAGCAAGCTGTGTGTGAATTTTCTGGGATCGATGGTGGTGTCTAACACTTCTGTTACACCTCATTCGAAACTAGGTCAGATTACCGGCATGAGACGTTTCTTTGTGCGCGAGTCTTCAATGCCTTTAACACGATGACATTTTATTGATTTTTTTTGGGGGGGTGGGGGGTTTTAAGGTCCTTGCATTCGTCTTTTGATTTCTGTTTAACCTATAGATAAATGTTCGGTGAATTGTTCGTGGTATAAGACTTCTCGGTGACCTAACATAGCTGTTAGTTACAACATCCTTTGCTTCCATCCTGTCTAGGATCCCTTACTGATATCCTTCCGTTTGTCTCTTTTAATTTCCAGCAGTACAAGTAGTTCAGCCACCAATGCTCTTTCTAAACTGATTCCAAACTCATCTCTTGCCGATAAGGATACAACTCATACCAACCACGTAAATAACCACAACGGTCCTTCCACTTCAACCAGCGCCCCGTCGTCATCCAACAAACGTGCCCGCCTCCAGGAGGCCATCTCATACCGTGACTTAAAGTCTCATTCAACGGGAATGGGTGTCTCGCTAAAACTGCAGAGGACAGAGGGGTACTACCATGGTCCCATGCCGGCCCAGGCGGGCAACATGGTATCCCCCGAAGAAATCCTGAGAGCTGTCCACGTAGTACAGAGGGATATGCATGAATATCGCAGCAATCAATCCAAGGTAAGGTATTTATAAACAAGCGATGTGATGTGTGTGGCTTAATGCTGTATTCTTTAACGTTTTGCATGTTTTGAGCATTCAACACTGTTTGAATTACGAATGGAGAGGGGAAAGGCAATATGTAGGCAAAAGAGAAAAAAAGAGGTACTGAAAAGAGAGCAAACAGGAAGGTATGGTTTATTGATTAAGCTTAATTGCCAACTGTTGCCAGATGCTTGAACTTACATAAATAATATCAAATTTGAAATATTTTATCATCTTTGGCATACAAATTGCTTTGAGGATGTGCTTTGAGTGCTTGAATACTTTGTGTGCTTTGAGGATGTGAACAGTCAACTTAAGTAACTGGAATATCCCTTCAGATGTACAGATCACTGGAATATCCCTTCATATGTACAGATCATACATCTTTTGTATTCATGCATCAATTCTTTCTCAGCAGCTCCCATCGAGACAGACGGCTGCTTCAGTTCTCAGTGAGCTCTCCCCCGGTGGTGCGCTTATGGGAGGAAGTTCTCAACAGCCTATGCATAGTAAGTATTGCTCATATATTATCATGGAGAGATGCTCTCCTCACCTTAAGATGTTTAGGAATCAACTCTTGTGTGTCATCTGGGTAGATTGATTACTATGTATGTAGTAGTATTCCTGTGGAGAAGTATTATGTCTTGCTTTGTATTGATTTGTGGATGGTAATAATTGGCTGTTTTCGTTATAAGATATGTGTTGGTTTAAAGAATTGATTGTGAATTGTAAGATCTGTTTGGGTTATAGGAATTGAGTGGGTTGTTACAATTGATATGTGGGTTTAAGAATTAACCTTGTGGGTTTTAAGCATGGTAATAGCTAAAAGAATTGATTGTGAGTTGTACGAATTAACTGTGACGTTTATAAGAATTGAGTGGGTTGTAAGAATTAATTATGTGGGTTTAAAGAATTCACTGTGTGCGTTATAAGAATGGTGATGGTTGAAGCATTAAATGTGTGTTGTAAGAATTAATTGTGTCATTGAGTGGGTTGTAAGAATTAATTGTGTGGGTTTAAAGAATTCACTGTGTTCGTTATAAGAATGGTGATGGTTGAAGCATTAAATGTGTGTTGTAAGAATTAATTGTGTGGGTTTAAAGAATTGACTCTGTGGGTTATAAGAGTTGTGTGGGATAGGAGAATGAATAATATGGGTTGTAAATATTATGTCGGTTGATTTCATACTTCATCAAATAGTCAGCTCATGTGACCAGGAATTTCTAAGCAAGTTAGGAGCAATAAATATAATATTGAAGAATACTTTTCATATTTTCAGCTCTCTATGGAAATGACTTGCAACAAGAGATCAGCAGAATGTATGTTGCTCTATCAGAACTACTTAGACATTTCTGGAGTTGTTTTCCGGTCAGCAACAAAACCCTTGAAGAGAAACTTTTACGAATGAACGATACTTTACAACAATTTCAGACTAAGAAGTTAATTCCTTTCAAAGAGAGTCTGGCCAGGCAACATCTACAACCAAACGTAAGAACTTGATCAAGACAGCTGTCACCCTTTGCTAATGTTACAGGAATTCTTAGGAATTCCTTAGCCTCTGAAGAAGATCCTGCTGGGATCGAAACGTCAGGCCAACTTTTACACAGGAATTCTTAGTGAAAAATAAATATTTAAAAATGGAAATCTTCCACTTTTGATAGGATCACTTCCAAGTACCAAGAAAAAAGTCACTTTAAGATCCTTAAGTTAACATTGTCTCTGCCCAGAAATGAGGGATAGATAGTCAAGATTACAGTCCAATTTTGATGAAAAAGAACCTTTGTGGTTAAAAACATAAGGACAAAATTTTGCGTGTAAACCGTCGGGGAAGACCGAGGCCAATATTTTTAAGGAAATTGAAGAATAATATCTGTAATCTGCTGTTATGAAGGGATTTTAAGTTCAGTGCCTTCTATGTGACAAGTCAACTTAACAAATGACTTTATATGTTTTGTCTCCTTTTCCTGATGTAGCTCACAGATCATTTAGATGATTTGCTGGACACAGCCTTCAGGAAGTTTGCCAGCTGGCACTCCAAAAAGACAGGAAGGGGCTTGACGTGACGACAAGAGGGTCCCATCAAATTTGGGAAATTCAGTGGGTTTTTTCTTCTCCTCACAAGCATCACAGGATCCTTGTGGAGCATCCAGGGAAAGGTTAATGGTACAGCAGCAGCTAAGACAAAGGAAATCACATCTCCATAGTAACCTTCTCATTAGCATGAGAACTTTAATGGACAAAGAGGTCTGATAGCAAATTATGTCCAGTGTCAAGCTTTGTAGATCTGTGTGGAATCTGGTAGCAAGGAGGGAACCCTTATTGGGGTGTTTTGGAGTGTTAGCTCAGTGGTTAACGCCGGTGCCTTCCAATCATAAGGTCCCTGGTTCGAGTCACTCCCAGATTAATGTATGTCGTCCAGTTACAGAGTTGTTGACAATTCATAATCATGGACGTTAAATATGAATCTAAGAGACTGCCTTCGGTCAACTTGCGGCTTTGATAAGCCAATGAGGCTTCTTCGCGAGTACCTGCTTGCCGGAGGATCTAAAATACATACATACATATTGATCCTGTTACTTTCCCGTCTTCTGTTTTCATACCAGGGGACGTTCCTTCTTTCTAGGCCAGAAGAGCTTTTTATAGCTCTAGTGTAGAGAAAAATGGTTTTGTGTGAAAATGGAACTGAAATACATCTTTTGCAAAGATAGATACCATGGAGATTTCTTGAACTAAAGATAAGAATGGAATTTTGTCATTGGCTTGAAATCAACTATTGCAGACTTATGGAATCGATGTCCACAGTAATCTAAGGAAGACTTCTTAAATGTTACAATTTCAGGGAAATACATCACTTTGGAGGTGTAGACTCTACAGGAACTGATTAATTTATCTAGTACCACATAGCTATGCAAAATGGGCAAAATTTTACACATGTATACAAATATATGTATAGCAGGGTGTTTGCACAGGACCATATTATTATCAGTACTTTATAGGAAGCAAAATTCATAACCATCAGAACTGAGCACTTGCATAATATCCTTGAGAAAAGGATGGGTGGGATTGCACCTGGTGTTGGCAGTACTGTAAAAGTAAAAAATGAAATAAAAATTCTATCTTCCATGGACAAATCCCAAATGGGTGGGGGTTTCATTACCATTTAATCCTGGCTGTCATGTTTGTTTAAAAAACATGCACTTTGCTGTCAACATTTCTCGTTGGTTGGGTCACCGTGGGATCGCTAACTTCAAGGGAAGGGATGTGTTGATGTATTTTTATTTTGCAGGCTAATCCTAAGCTAACACCATATATTTATCCTCTCAGTGGTAAGAGGTAACTGACAGAGTTTTCTGTACCTCAAGAAAGCAACTTGTGTAATGAAAGATGGAGAAATGTATATCTGTAGTAAATTAAACATTGTTTTATGTCTTGTATTTGCACCATCTGACTTGATGTAGATCAGGGATGTGCCCACGTTGGGCGGCACTGGGCAGCCCCGCCCAGCACTAAAATTTACCGACCAGCACTGTCTTAAAAATCGTGAATCCCGCCCAGCACTATTTTTATCTAAAATTCCGACATTCCTAATATATTCAACATAAATTGGGCCTAGCCTATGCCAAAATCATAGACTAATAATGCATCAGTTACGCATGCGAGAAACATTACTTACGGCTCTCAATCGGTCTCTTGTAAAATCTCTTTGAAACAAACTAATAACTTTTACTAGGTGAGTAATATATTTCACTAAAAAAAAATTTAAAAATGTAAACTGTTAGCAAAACTAGTACTTGTGTATGTGCTTAAAAAGCTACACAAGTGCCAGCATTTGGCATCTGAGCACCTTCAAAAATCGAAACAAAATTCTCAAAGAGGAGGGGGACACCCACTCCCCCTTAGACCCCTCCCCAGGACGGCGATCAGGATACCCGGCACTCTGGAAATCCTGGGCACATCCCTGTAGATGATAAGATTTTTGATGCATTTATGAAGAAGCCTATGCATTATGATGAAGCATATGACCTCACAGTGAAGTCAAAGCAATGTCTCCAGTCAAAGTAATGCCCATGATCAAGGTATTGTTTATGTTAATAAAAAAGTAATGTTTCCAGTGGAAGTAATGTACACAAAGTAATTTACTTGGTCAAAGTGGTTTCATCTTGGTCGAATCAATATTGCAAGTAAATTTCCCCGGTCATAGTGAATGGAATGTCCCTGGCCGAATCATTTGGCTCCATCGAAGCAATCCCTCCGGTCAAAACAGTGTCCCAAGTCAAATGTAAAACCGCTAAGTTACAACTTTGAATGAACGTGCTCCCCTGTTTGGCACCCAATATGACAAGAAAGGGCAAAGAAATATCAAAAGAAATTTTGGGTAAGACATCAATTTCTTCTGAACAACCAAATATACTATTCTGTTTGACATTGAGAAAACACTTAACAAAATTGTTTATATTTCTATGCAGAAGAAACTATAAACTTTACAATTATTCCGAAAGTAAAATACAACCAATAACTCACATGTTTGTGTCGGGTGCAATTAAATCTTACCTTGTGTATACACGTACAAACATGGTGAAAAACAGCAATGAACGATTATGCTCGTAGTTTTATTTTCAAGCTGCGCCATTCTAGGGATCATAACTTCACAATACAGACAACCTAGACAGGTCAACATACTGATACTATGCAACAGTGTTTAAGGAATACATCTATGTTTATAAGATCAGAACTTATTCCAACCATGACCCAAGAATTATAGCACTTTTGATATGTGTACATAGACTGAAATATGTTTGGAAATTTCACCCTGACAGCTTTCTTCTTTTCCAGAAGCAATTATTTCTATTTATCTAGCTTAAATGATGTAATAAGAAAATAATACTTCATCTTTTATGTGGAATTGAGCAGAATCACCAAACTTTTACAATAGTATGATTTTAATGTCATATCTACATTTACAACAGAAAAATACAAGTTTTTCACCAGAAGCTAGCAATCATGAAAGATACTAAAATACTGACAAATCAGGCATATTGGATCTTGGGCTTAAAACTTCAGAACACTTTTCCAGTATCTTTTATATGCTGTCCACATTCTTAAAACTTAATTTCATTAATTGTTCTCTTGGGCTTATCAACTGCAAAAAACATTTTATTCTCCCAACTGGTATAATTTTTTTTATAATTCACTTAAGTTTACTCAATATAATAAAGAAAAACTTGTATCAAGAAATATAAAGATCAAAACAAGATGAATAAGCACCATACATGTAACAATATTATCAGACAATGCAACTGTTTCATAATGTAGAAAAATCGTTGCAAATTGATTGAGCAGGTGAGAGACGAATTCTTTGTAGTTTTATCTGATACATCAGTCGGTATAAAACTGATCATTCACAGTGACATCTTTGAATCTGAACATCTTTGCAAACATGTAAAACGACCATTCAACATTTATGACAGGCAAACACCTGATCAGATGCAAAAAAGTTACAATTTTATAACAAATTTCATAATTACAAAAAAAGCAAAAAAATTACCAGCTGATTATGCACCATACATGTAACTATTTAGGAGACCAAAAAAAATGATTCATACAAACTAGATGGAGCTTATTATGCACCGTACATGTAACAATATTATCAGACAATGCAACTGTTTCATAATGTAGAAAAATCGTTGCAAATTGATTGAGCAGGTGAGAGACGAATTCTTTGTAGTTTTATCTGATACA
>JAIPMN010005625.1:0-37576 GCA_020650975.1 Apostichopus californicus
GTGAAGGCTGATTACAGGGTTTTGCTCATTCAATCTCTCTCTCATACAGAGAGAGACTGTATGAATCATTGACTCACACAATCATTATCACACCCATGTGGCAACACCCATAAAATGCCAAAAAAGGAGGAAAGTCCAAATCAAATTAATCAACTCCCACAAAATCTAGGGTTTACTTTATGTAAGTGATTGCATTTTTTTATTTCTTTCTTCCAAAACAAATTCTTGAAAGTGGAGCAGTTGGTTGCCAAGCGACACTAGATTATACGGCTTTCGACTGCATCGAAACGATGGGAGCATAGATGTGTTATCAACAATAATTGATGGCAGAGATGATTTAATCCCAAACCATCGATGCTCTTACGATAAAACATGTATTCCTGTGAGGGCAGCAAGTATGAGTATTACTAGAAAGACATCATGCATTAAAATAGAATATATTGGGTACATTTATGATTTAATGAAAAATATCATCATGTCGTAAAAACATCATTATTTGTAAGATCAGATGTAAACATTGTCATCCTTCTATTTTACTTCTGAGAAAGTTTCTCGTGAGAAGCTTAGTTTTGTTTCCATTTTCAGAGGACCAAGAAAACTTAATGGTATATACTGACATGTACTGTAATGTCTTAGACTGAAACTTACTTCAAGTTTTCAAACAATTTTGCATAATTTAAGTCACTGAATATATATGTGTTCCTATTTACACTGTGATTGTTGTATATATATACTTCTTTGCATCCGTGACAGAGTGTCAAACCCTGATTCTGGTGTTAACTGGTGAGAGTACCTAACAGTTAAACACAACTGCAAAAATACACCAATATTAAAATGAAACATTGAAACTATAACTGATTGTCCAAAGAGCCAAACAGGTGGACTCATTCTATCTAATATGAAATATGGTTATAGTATATGAAAAGATTTCCTCAGGAGTTTCTGTGTTCTGAAATGACCCTTTAGAGGTTATCCACATAAAGACATGATACTGGAATTGGCTACTTACCAAACTAGCACTGCATAATAAGTTTTTCAGCCTCAAAATTTCTCCTCTCAATTCACGTATGACCCGAACATGAGGATCCTATCGATGAAAGAAACACAACATTATCTCGCATAATGAATCACATAGATACTTTAAAGGCATTGAAGACTCACCCCAAACCGCGTGCGGCCATCTGAAAAAGTTAACTTTCTGTTGCTTGCAAGTGACGTTTTGTTCGTGTCGCTACAAAATGCAGACAGTAATGAAACGTGATACCTTGTTATCTTTAGCTGGACCTGAGATGTCCATCGTGGTATTGTTTATAAACTGTGCTGTGGGTATTGACCGCAGCTGTATGTACTATCTGTACACTAGTGTCTTATTACCTACGGTAGCAAGCTGTGTGTGTATTTTCTGGGATAGATGGTGGTGTCTAACACTTCTGTTACACCTCATTCGAAACTAGGTCAGATTACCGGCATAAGACGTTTCTTTTTGCGCGAGTCTTCACACCCTTTAAAGAAGGACTATTCCGACGGTTTAAGTAAGCTCTTTGCATTGTTCTATAATGTAAAAGATTATTTATCCACAGAAGAGAAAAAAACATTGAAAATATGGTTTGTAATGTACCCAATTTGGAACATATGATTGCAGCTTAGGAATATTCTTGACAGGGTCCAAAACACTTGCTGAGTCTTAAAAATGTAATGGATAACTATTTAACTTTTGCAATATTCTGTTTTTTTTTCCTTTTTCCTCTTCTTTTATCCCCCTTTGGCAAAAAGCATCTTGGCCATCGTAAGAGGCAACATATTTACTGCAGCAGAAAATCATTTCTTGAATAAACAAACCAAGATGAAGGTACCACAAAGAAATAGTGCAAATCCCTTTTAATTACATTCATATTTATATGTGCAGTCATCCTTTTACCTATTCTTCTTTTCCTTGCCATTTAACAACAGCTACTGCCTTCAACCAAATTTGAAAACTTTATGAGTAAAAAAATTTCCAAGAAATACACCTCCCAAATGTATAACTACCCTACCGAATTAATCCGTGCCGAATTAACCACACCCATCATAACGAGACAGTAGGCTCAACTCCTGATGCTGCATTTACATATTTGAAAATAGTTTTGATGAAATAGTAATGCATAGAAAAGAGAGAGAATATACAATTTTAATCATCTTTCGAAAATCCTCCACGTCATTGTTTCATTTCAGCATGTGGGAGTAATCAAGAAATTATGTGTTAATAAGAACCACTGAAGAGGAGAAACATGTAATGGCCTTTTAGAAGGTAAAAATATGCTCCTCGTCACTACACACCAATGAACTGTGACTATAAATTGAACTCTGTATCCATGCATTTCAACTGAGATCAATGTGATATATTACTGATTTAACTGTTTTTATGTCTAATTTTTTTATAATTTTTTCTGCTTTATGTTTATTGTGTTCTAACCTCTCTGCATGTTTGCGTATTTTTCTACTATAACTGTACCATGACGATAGAATGGAATCAGAATTAGAAGACACACATTATCATGTTAAATGTCCCCATGTTTAGCATGCAAAAACTTTGTGAGATTTTCAAAAGTACTTTCCAGGAGGTCATCATTGTCCAAATAATTCTCAAGTATTCATGAATATTAAGTTAGACTATAGGATGCCCGCACAGATGCATATAATGCTTTTCAGGATGACGGCAAAGAGTTGGATCTGTAATATGGGTGACTGTTTTGTGACTTTCGAACATATTTGGAGAGGGGGGGGGGGAATACTGATGAGCCTTTTAAGAGTGTTTACAGTTCTTACAATTTTAGGAATGCAAACAAGTAAAAGAGTACTGCCATCCACCGTCGTTGTTTGATCAAGAATTTACAAAGGAATTACCGATGACTGAATTTTACTTTGGTACATCAAATACCAGCCAAGGTGGGAAAAGGCAACAGGCAAACTAAGATTCTACATCAAACTGAGAAGTTTCCAAATTCCCTTATCCGATCCGACTGGGCTACTTTAATATCACTATAAGAGAAATGGTCTACCACAGAATTTGTAGATGAAGACAATGTAGAATTTTAGTTTCCTTCAGAATTGTCTGATGGTTCACGACAACTAATTATCTTGACCAACGGCAAAGAGTACCCTTTGAAGCAGCTAAAATGTCACACTGTACACACACTAACAGTTAAAATGAAGCTTTACAGTATTACTTCAACAGCTTACTCTACACTGGTCAATTCAAACAACCAGCTTTTGTCAGGCAGGGTAAATAAAAAAACAAGATTTGAAAGCATGTAACTTGTAATTTTGTGCAAATCCTTCATTCTTACCTCATTAATAACCGGCTGGTTGACGATGTGAGTTGCTCTGCGTGCATACCTGAGTGTGCTCATGGTTTCGTTGTAATGTATACTGGCTGGAGAGACCGCTGAAATAATGAGAAGGAAAACCCACCATTAGAGATCTGAAAATGTAAGACTAGTAGGATTTATATATTGTGTCCTGTTTTAAAAACTCTCAGATATTTAGAAGTTCTCAAGTGATGCAATCACAGACACATATGTACCTAAAAGTAAGGATAAGTGGAGTTACTTACAATGCCAAAATGAAACTCGCTCGGCGAAACCCATTTATAAGGAAAAGCTCATTTTTCCCTAAAAAAAAAAAAACTTACTTATGCAATTCTCACACTATTTGAACTATCCATACTTTCTGCATGCTGTCCAATCAGAGACAGATGATTAAATTTAGACGGTTAAAACCAACACCGGTGAAGATGAACAAACACATTAACAGTCAGTATGATAATGGAATGTGTTCATATCCTCCATATCATATAAGTGTTGCAGCTGAAAATATCCCTGATAAACTCATCCATCACAGCAACATTATAGGCCCTCAATAATGTAGAATGAAAATGGTTACCTAATTCATTGAAAAGCTTGCCTTCAACCCTGAACAGAACATAGACTTCTAATAATCAACATTTCAAGTAACCTTTTTTAGTTTGGATGGGCAGGTATTCCAAAGCTACCATGTAATGAACAAGTAATTAATATTTTACTAATGAATTTGCATTCGATAGTACTCGAAAATACATGTCCTGGACACGTTTCATATTTAACTCATTTTACACAAATTTGGAAATTGTCTTCTCTACTTAAATCTTGATTAAACGAAGCTATGGCTCGCATTGGTATGTGAGGTAGCATCCAAAATGTATCAAAATCAACTCAAAAAACTACTAACATGCATACAAAAGTTTGCAACAAGCACGAACGCACCGATACCCTGCTGATATCAATCATTAATGATATCGTGCACACTAACTCCGGTTAAAGCATAACCTCCACCCTCCCAATCCTCCCCTCCCCCCTCCCCCTCCCCCTCCTCTTTTTTGTGTAGGTACAAAAGTATTTTTTAATATTTTTCTCCCTTTAATTCATCAGCATTTTATGCCATTCACTCACTGGCAATCATAACCGTCTTTGCATTGCCACCGAGACTGTCCTTCAGTAACCATGTGAGGACCGAGTTCCTGTAAGGGACGAAACCGTTGGATCTCCTCTTCGGTCCTTGAGATGATGACTGCATGTCAACCTCTTCACTGGCTAGACTCTCCATGCTGACTGCAGCTAGAGCATTCTCCGCTGTCAGAGATGGAGAGGAGAAGCGTACGACATGTTAGTCAGAAGATGCGGAAGACGTGATTGATTGCAGGCTTTTAAAAATGCCATTATGCAAAAACAGAGCTAAATTTACACATTCCCCAACATCATGAAAAGGGTAAAGGACTAGTATCCGTAAGGAAAAAGGGACTCGATGTTTCAATGAGGGATTTTTTTTCACTTGGGAAACTCAAAAAAGTGCTTTTAGCTAGGAGGGCAGTCAAACTTTGTTGAGGGTATAATCAATACATGGAAATCCACACGCGCTGAGATTTGTAGAAAATGTTTAAGACCGTGCATTACTGTAATTGCTTAATTGGGACAGAAAATCCCTGAGCAAGAGAAGTGGAACTATAGGATAGTTTTGAGATAGAAGTTAAAAGTTCAAAACATTTTAACCAAAATTCCCTCAAGGACAACATTGCAGGGTCTTTTACTTCTAATGGCTTTTGAAAGGATTATTTGGAACAATTCATTTTCTATTTATTGAGAAATGGAAAATTATGAGAACAGCCGGAGAAAATTATATATTTTTTTTCAGTCAAACATCAACATATTTATCCTTGGCACAATTGCAAGAAAAATAATTTGGATAATATATATGACAAATCAATGGTAAGTTTTGATACTGGATAGCTGAAAATACACAGGGTGCGATAATTTATGTGTGCGTAGTATATTTACATTTCAAGAAAAAAAGAAAACTTATCTGCTTTCATATTGAGTGTAACGAGTGAGTCAGTAAAACAAACAGTTCATTTTTATTTTTAACAATTTATGGGTGATATTTGAATATTTTTATTCAGCAATGAAGTGCAATTACCCTCAGATTAAATTTATGGTGAGCTCATGATATGGATCAAGACTGCAAACTAAAAATCAGGATTCACATATTTACCATAAATATTAAAATGCACAAACTTTCAAAGACGTTCAACTACATTTCATTAATGATGGAGACGTTTCAAACATTTGCTAGTCACATTTGTCAATGTTTGCGTTGATAAAGTACCAACCCGTCTCTTCGGATGCCCGTCCGCGTCCAAATCCTATGTACGTTCATTAGGCAATCTAACACTCGTGATATTTGCATGTAAAGCCTGTCAGCATAAATGTCAGTGTCAGGTTTTTTCTAACACTTTATATAAAGTCATCTGCAGAAACCATGTAAGTGAAAAGACCCCACAAGACTGATGTTCAGAACGGTAAAGCTTTGCAAGCAGTAACACAAGCAAGCAGCACAAGCCCAGAGAAAGATAAATCCATGAACTGCCCTTAAACGGCACATTAACCATTTACACACTGATCCACAACTCAACTGAGAGTCTAGCCGTACAAGATTTCGGCTAAGTTAATGTTCATTTTTATTCCCTACAAAATTTTGTCTTGGTGAATTGCCTGAAAGTCTCCTCATATTCAAATCTTTGTTGACAGAAGCAAATTCGGTAATAGAGACCTTTGAAAAACCTCTCTGAAAATGTTATTTTTTCCCGAGTATATCTTCAGCCAATACTGGTAACTGCTAACACGTTTTGATATATACATTAGTGTATAATTAAAATTGTCACACAAAGCATGTCATATCATAAAAGGCAAAGGAAAAAAAAAAAGCACTACCTGGTATACAGTAGAATTATGTAATGGAACACAGCAGGATTTTCATGGTTACAATAACATTTCCAAAGAAGATGGAAAGAAAGGGAGTTACAGCAAATTTGGTGCAATTAATGACGCAGAAATACAGTTCGAGGTTGTGAATAACATATTAGGTATCTATATAAAAGCAAGTATTAAGCCACTAGAGTTCCGATATTACAAAGTTTCAATATAATAGTCCGAGTTTATAAAAAAGTAAAACATTTACAAATCCATCATATATTTTTGACGTTCTCACATTCTCAAAGTATGTGATGATGCATTGTTATTGTTCGCCTTCTATCATTAAAACGGAGAGTTAACACAGGTTGATGTTAAAATTTAAACCAAGAAATGTGAGCAATTAACCACTGTCTGTCAATTAGCTGTGTAACATGAATTACATACAGTGTTGGAAATTTTTGAGTAACGTGACTGTTTACCTCAATACCATTGAATGATACATTAATAGCTTGCAAAATTACAAGATTCGTGTAATATGCCACAGGAGATAATACGTATTAAGCATATCTAAATGGCAGGATGATCATTGGGGTGAATTAGTGACAGCAGGACTAGGGTAACACCGATAATGTGAGAACACTCGTATGGGGTTTGTGATAACAGTCCAACGGGGGGTGGGTTCTGTTCAAGTGGGAACAGCTACAGCATTGATCGGAAAATTGGTAGTGTGAACTTTGAAGCAGTGTAACAGAGGATAACACAAGGAGGCCAACACATAATGAGTGATATTGACAGATAAAGCACATAGTGAATGGCTTGTGAAGTGACAATGGACTGGAAAAAATTACCATAAGGTTCAGAGAAGCTGTAGCAACAGGTGAACAAACAACTACATATTTTTCTCAACAACTATTTATGATATTTGCTTAATATGAGGCAGTCTCTTCTCTATATGAATTTATGGCTGTGTGTAAATGTTATGCAAGTGAGCATTCTAATAGTGGGCGGTGAGACCTTCTGGCCCACCTTGACTCGTTAAGGTATACAAGCATTCCAATGAAGGCCATAATGCGGAAGGTTAAACTCTAACTAAAGTACATTACAATCCAACCAACCGCATACCATTCGCAGGATTTTTTATGTTTATGAAAGCTTTCGTCAAAACATTACTAACTCCAGTACATTGATTTTAATATCTATTTTCATCATAAAAGTATATAACCATGCCGTTTTCCTTTCAGTGAATAAACGGATTCAATATCTATTTTTAAATCTGATGGAATAACTGAAAACGGTGACAATAGCTTGTTAAATTACAAACATCCATAACATATTCTGGACATTAAGTATATATTCGTGGTATACTGTACATGCAAATGGGAATCGTTGGACTATGAATATTTCAATAAATTTGTAAAAAGTATGAATAGTAATCAGGGCAACAAAAATTTTAACCTACAATTATTGGAAGAAGAATAATGGAGAGTCTTTCAGCAATGTCGGTTATGGAAAATATTGTACATCAAAAAAAGGAAAATCGGCATTTGTGAGAGAAGAGACAGATAAGGCTGTCTATGGGATATTTTGTAGCAAAAGTATAACATTTGGAGTAAAAATGGAACATTAATCAGCTGCAAAAGTAAACGTAAAACAGATAAATGTAAAATTATAAATAACGCTGCAGGAAAGTTTTGTGACATGACAAGGTGATTTAATATATCGGTTTTAAAGCATACTTTCAAGTTCAGGAACACTGTCTTCCTTTCGAAGAAAATGAAGTTTTCCAGTCACAGAACTTTTTGATACAAGATTGTTTTTATAGGAAATTTAAAATTTAGTTCCAAAGGTATTAGAGTCAGATCAAGTTAAAGTTATGACTTTAAAATACTTTGCTCACTAACATTGACAACAATTCAAAAAGACCTGCTGTCACACTTTGATAGACAAACAAGTAACAAAACTTTCCTGTCTTGCTTGAACGATAAAAACTTTAAAAAAAAAGCAAATATATTATAAAACTAAAAAAAGAGAGAGAGATGTGAAACCAATAACTTGGAAAGCTTCAAAGGCACTGGGGTGATTTGGTGTAAACAAGTGGGCGAGAGAACTACAGAAACTATAACGAGGCTTACCAAAGTCACAAGGATAGCCGCCTGGAGAGAAAAGTATTAGCGTTAGAAGAGATGAAGACAAATACACGGCAAAAAGTCAGCACTGCATTTAGGGCAAAGAAACCACAAAAGAATATATTCTTTATCTAAAATTAGAAAGGAATGAACCTAGAAGAAATTCACCATTCTGAGAATTAGATAAATGGCCTTCTTTCATTCCAATCCTTCTTTGAGGGAGGATTTAAGTTGATTTTCTCTCAAGAGATTCACCAGATTTTTATTTTTCTCCTTTCTATTCTTCTGGTTTTATTCGAAAACTGAACTTTAGAACGTTAGCATTGAAAATTTAGTGAAATTATTTCAGCAGCAAACAGTTCACATCAAGTGACATCTTGTTTCTGAATTACTGTGGGAAACTACAGACAGTACTACCGAAAATATCATTGACATACATGAAGAGAGATTGTCAGGAATTATTGATCAACAAAATTCAAATTGAAATGAACTTGAACAATATTTCCAATCATCCATATAAATATAAAATAATGATACAGGAAATACGATACAGTCCAGAAGGGCAAAAAGTTGTAAAAAGAATCTTTTCTATGAAGTCCCTTTATTCACCATCAGTAGCTAATTATGACCTATGTTGTTACCAATAGTTAGTAAGAATGCCGGCATTTTTTCTCTTTTTTTATGCTTCTTGTTTTCAAGCATGTTAGCTCAGGACTTCATTACTCTACTTAGGGTTTGACAAACTCTGTGCATTTTGACATCCTCATCCAGGGTAAACTCATACAGACATGAGATTTGATATAACTTTTTCATTTCTTTCACATAAATGATCACCAACAAACAAAATTAACATGTTAAGTTAGTTAAGATATGTTTATAATATGAACCCATTCAAGCAGCATATTGTACCACTTTACATCTACACTCAAATGTTACACATCCTTAAAAGTCTTGATAGTAACTATACTAAAATACTCTTCAAACTATCAGTAAAACAAGATTAATTCCAAGGGTATGCTTGAGGGAGGCTCTTCTTTATTCCCCGTCATTGTTGCGAATGTTTTATGAAATATTAACAAAACCTTTCTCTTGTACTGAAAAAACCATTTGAACTAATGTTATCATATTAGTTCATGAAAAATGACGGTAAAAGATTTCAACTGAAGTCACTGGAGGACACTAAACCTTTAAATTTTCAACTGTTTTTTTTTTATGCAAACACATGCTTACAATCAAAGTACGTTGACAGTTACCGACTGTTTGTGGTCAAGTAGGTACAAAGACAATTCAATCACAGCAAAAGTAAGCTGAAAAAATATATATTTAAAAACAAAAAAATGGTAACTTACCCAGAGCTGATATACAGTTCCCCAGCATGACCAGAGATTTGTTAATATTAGCCCCTTCCTGGAGTCTGTCTTTGCTGAAGTTCAAATTAGCTCGCTCACTGCAGAAAAAGAGAGTTGTATATAACGTGGCAATTTAGTGTAGCCAAAAAAAAACAAAAATTAGGTGAATTGAATAGTTACTCTCAAATTTATACACCATTTACCTCATCGGTAATACTGTAGATTCAACACAGTACCTCTACATAAAGTGAGTTATTTAACACTATGTTCCAGACAGAACTGTGATTTATTATCAGGATAGTAAAATAGAGCTGTTTGTAGCTGTATTAAGTTATTAAAATTTTGCCAAACCTCTCTAGCAATAATTAAAGTAAGACTGCCATTTACCAAGACATCTTCCTAGATTTTGTCTGTCTATTAAAATGAACATTATTTAGCTAGCAAACTATTGAGTCCATTCAACTCATTCCCACTACCTGCTCCCCCCCCCCCTCCCCTCCATCCCCATCACTTTTTCACATTAATAACAATCACTTGCAAAGTTGGTAAATTGTGTGGGAAATTTTCAAAACATTTTGACTTACTTCATTATCACTGGTCAAAGGAGTTCAACCCAAACGAGCTGCTTTCAGTGGATTTGCTACATTGTCTTACAATTTACGTAACATGACACATCCAAAGTTTTCATGTCTTTAGAACAAGAAATGAAGCTGGTACATGTACAATTGAATTTCCTATGCATTTGTCTGTCAAATATATTTCGATAAATTTGAGACAGATTACTTTCAAAAAAGTTTCCAAAACACAACCAACAGACCCCCCCCCCCCAACCCCTAAAGTTAGCATGTACCTCGTAGCTCACTGCTTTGATTAAAACAAATATTAGTTGTTGGAGGACATTTCAAATGGCTCCATCTTTCGATTACCCAACTTGTTCTACTTGGTCTGAATCATGGTTCAAATTTCAATTCTACAATCTCCCAAATGGTTCACCACTTGAAACAATCAAGCTATAGCCCAATAAAGGTTCACAGCATTGGGTGAATGAACAGTGTATACATAATACAGTTAATGGTTGTGATTATGCTCGAGTAACCTCTTCATACTGTTACATAGTAGGCATACTATAAGTAAAAGCCAGACTTAGTGTCTTCATTTGTAGTAAGAAAGAAACACACCATCATATGACTAGTAGGCCTACTCTAGTAAAAAGCCAGATTAATGAGTATTCGTTTGTAGTCAGAAAGAAACACACCATGATGACTAATACAAGCACAGCTAAAGTGTCATTCCTCATCATCATCATGGTTCAATTATGCTATTTTAAATTGATAAATGCTCCCTACTATCGGGAGTAATTGATTCTCCATATATCTAATGGAAGTGTGGTACACGTAAGAATAAAACCAAGATTACAAATCCATCATAAGGCAACTGGAAAATCAATCTCTCTCTGCCCTAATAAACATCTACACATTATCTTTCACACATGGTTTCCCCTCCTCATTTAAATGTGAAATGGGAATTCCTACAGACTACATGCATGGTTGTTAATTAGCCGAGTTAACCCATTTAGACTATAGGAGTAGTTTGTTCGAATGCAACATTGCGAATTCTGAAATGAATACAATGATATACCGTAGGTATGAGGCAAATGTTTTGTAACAATCACCTTCATGGGGAAGTTTTATTGGAAGAAAACACTCAAATTCAGAGAAATACAAATACAGATATGTAAAAAGTTTCATTAGCATGAAACATTCCAAACTCTTATGATTTAAAATTATAGGGACAAGCAGATTATTAGAATAATCTTTTTTCCCCCTACTTTGACAATGGGAATTGTTGGAATGACCAAATCTAAATTTTGTGAAATAAAACCCCCAAAATAAAAAAATAAAAATCTATGGACATGAATAGCAACATTTGTTCCCAAGATCACATTCACTGTTTTTTACTTGACTTTTGGCCAGTAACACTAACAGCTCGCAACGTTAACTTCATATCACCTCTTGAATTATTTTAGTGAGAGGACATAATATACTATATGGTAAAGAATCAAACAATGTGGGTTCATCCTCCATGATGGATATCAAGGTACATGACAGGGAAAGATATACCATTCACATTTGGTGTGGCACTTCCAAGGGTTTTAAATCATTTCTGCTTCATATGAAATACTGACATTTATACTATGGTTCTGTATATTAAAACAACTTTTTTGCCTATATTTAATAAATCTATATACATGAATGACAACATTTGTTCCCAAGATCACATTCACTGTTTTTACTTGACTTTTGGCCAGTAACACTAACAGCTCGCAACGTTAACTTCATATCACCTCTTGAATTATTTTAGTGAGAGTACAAAATATACTATATGGTAAAGAATCAAAACAATGTGGGTTCATCCTCCATGATGGATATCAAGCTACATGACAGGGAAAGATAAACCGTTCACATTTGGTGTGACACTTCCAAGGGTTTTAATTATTTCTGCTACATATGAAATACTGACATTTATACTATGGTTCTGTATATTAAAACAACTTTTTGCCTATATTTAAGAATATTATTCCCGAAACAATTTTTTTGCCTATATTTAAGAATATTATTCCCTGTTTGGGTATTAACAGAGCTTTAGACCATGGAGGTAAAAACAGTTTTTACCTCCATGTTTATACTGACAATCAAATGAATACCCTCAATATCAGTCACTATGCATATATGGGAGGATTTAGAAATGTTCTCAATGCATTCTTTAAACATAACTCATATTAAAGAATGAAACAGAGGGATGGCTTTGGAACCGTATTTGATGTTTCCCAGGGTTACGTAACTTATTCCTCTCTGAAGATTCCCCAGGTTTGTCTTTCTTGTTTTTTCTTTTTTTGGGGGGGGGGAGGGGGATTCTTCAGCAGTCAGAGACTCAGTAAACAAACCAATTACTTTAGGTGACATACCTGCCGGCCAGGTCTACCAGGTTAATTTTGCTGACGATCTCACTCGGTAGTTGTTGTTCTATCTTGGCCTGAAGAAAATAAGCATACATGTATAGGAGTTTATCATCTGATTTGCATATAACTCTTCATGCAGGCTGTTCATTGCTAAAAGTGATTAGTCTTACCACCAGTAGTTGGTTATACCATTTCATAGGGAGAGAGGAGGAGATTGGAAATGAGAGGGGGCAGGGGGCAGAGGGAAGGGGGCAGGGAGAGGGAAAGAGGTGCAGAGGCGGACAAAAATGCTTCATAGCATTCATAGTCAATGCACTAGTTGCTTGAGCGGATTTAGTGCAATCGAAAAATCTACAAAGCTTTTACCATGCATACTTAACAAATATGCAAGTTAGCTACTTCATATGCTATGAATGAATATCAACTTTATTTTCCATTCAACTTTTGTTCTCTACTTTAAACTGCAGTGTAAATCTCAAAACCAAGAGCTAATACAAACCAGAGGGAGTGAGGTATATGAGTTGTAGCATCATTTATTAGAAAGCAAACAATTTCTTTCTTGTGAAATATTTGATTACCTACAAAATCTGTATCTATAATTCTGCCAATGAGATTATGTTGACAAACATTTTCTTTCTTGGCTTTACAACGATTACTCATCAGATGTCTGGAGCTCATTTACATACTACCAGTCATAAATCTTTCCCTTGATGCTGATTGGTTGATGCAACCATCAGGTTTTGTCACCTCTATCTACCACTCAAACCAGCCATGACTCAGTCTCGCTTACCCAGCATAAAACTGTGATAGCCTACCTGCACTTTTCACCAACTTAACTAGAACAGATAGATTATTTCATTCATAAGTTTTAAACAGCCTGTGTACAAGCTCGTTACTCAGCATATGATGATATCCATTTACAGGGTAGAAGTTGCTACCAACTTCAAGTTACTGTTATATTTCAAATAATGGAATCGCTTTTCCTGCCCTTGACATGATTGGCTGTTAGGACCATCAAGGGATATTTGAAAATAGCTGGTAGTATCTTTGTTACAGCTCAATGATAAAAAGAGATCTCTATGTGTGACTCAACATGCTAAACAGGGAGGATAAATTATGCAGAAGATCAGACAACAACATGGGAAATGTTTACATTAAATCCTATTGAAATAAGTGCACACATTCAAAGCAAGACTGAACATAATACACAGTTTGAGTCCACACAACATGAAATTGAAACACAAACTTCTTGAGTTTAAAAATACCACATGTCACAATATTTACTAGAGGGAAGGGCACTGCACAAAGTTGTATCTCAGATTAAAATTATTGGAGAACATGCTGAACATAAGGGGTTTAAAATACAATATATTGCTACAACAGGGGAGCCACAAAGTTATATACTTCAGATAGACATTAGTGCCAAAGATGAGAAGGTTACATGGTTTTTAAAACTACAGAATGGCATTAATAGAGAGGTGCCACTAAGTGCTATATTTCAGAGTTGTCCCCATACTACAGGCCAGCTGCAACATTGTATTTAGATAGGTTAGAAAATAATGCAAATCAGTTGTAGAAAGAGTATCAACCACATATGGAAGTAACATTAGAAACGAATTGAAAAATACAGATGATATGATAGGTCTACTAATGGTACTAAACCACATCTAAAGATCATGTAACCAATATGTACATGCAAACAGATATGCATAAATTGCGTATTCTGTTGTTCTTTTCAGACATCTTTTATCCCAAAATTAATGTTTTCCAAAAAGCCTTGGCAATTATTTATCACCCTAATAAAACGATAAACCGAGGGCACTTGAAGAGCCCTTAAGGCTCCATTCGGCCACGAGAGTAAACGCCAAAGTGGCACAGTTAATGAAACAACACAACTTGCAGATAAATTTTGCTCTGAATTAATTTCAACCATAAATCAAACTGTCTCTTGCAATTTTTACAGCACAAACTTCACTTCAGTCTTAACTGTAAACGAAACAGCACTTATATCATTGGTCTGTACAGGTCAATGCTTCAAAACACCCTTTTCCAATTTTTCACAAATATGGTAAAACATTTTAAAGGAGGACTGTTGCATTGCAACCAAAACTTGTGGGAAGAAGGAATGTTCATAATTAATTCATATAATTTTAATTCATAGCAAAAATTCATTTCTGAAAAAAAGTCATTTGTTATTTGAATACACCGAAATTTCACATTGCAGATAATGTGAGGGCATAAACATTTCTGAGTCTGTAATTGGATGAAATGTTCAGAACTCACTAATTATGAGCAGCCAAGCTACACAAATCTCTTATTAAGATTGAGGAGGGGGTGGGGGGTATCCTATTATGCATAAATATTACACAGCTTTAGTCAGAGTGACAAAAAGTTACAACCCCTAACTCAATATGCAGCTACATATGCCACAATACTTCAAACAAAATAGCCACCCCAAGATAGAGTTTGGGCATGTAAACCCAAACAGCTTGAATACTTTCCAACCCCAGTCCCCTAACATTGAGAATATAAACCATGTTATCATGACGTGTTACGTCTAGTGAGTTATTACCAGTCCCCTTGAAGAGGACATAATCACTAACCTGCACAAAATGGATTGTGAAGATTGCATGAGATCTACTGCTGAATTCATGCATGTGAGTTGATGCTGTAGTCCTGCTGGCCATGCCTTGTTCCAGTAGCTCTAAAACTTGTGCATAGTCGGATACTAGGTGTTTGGTCAAATCTGCAATGTAAGAAAAGAAAGACACAAATATATGTAATTTATATATATAATTTATATATATAACTTAATATATAATGTATCATATATAATGTATAATGTATATTATATAATGTATAATATATAATATATTCATATCCATATATATAAATATAAATATGTCTGTAATATGTTTGTTATTACGATTTCAATTATATAAATATATATGATCATACAAAAGTGCCGAAATTACAGAGAAATACTGTATGCAAAAAATGAAATGTACTGTAGATAATTATATGAACACATAAGCCATAAATTTTTTAATATATATATATTTGAATGTCTCTGTGTTTTATGTTTAAAACTGGTGTTAGTTGGAAGCGAGGTCAGATAAAATTTAATAGATCAATTGACATTGAAATTACAATGCTTGCCCTTATTACCAATGTAATTGGAAAAGAGACAATTTAATTGGATGGTAGGTAAGCATTTGATACTTGAAGAGTACTGTACCACAAATATTGAAGGATATTTCAACATCTTGGAGTCAACCCAAGGACTGATGCATTTCTTAAATACCGATCAACTGAAGTACGCAACATGTAAATTGTATGGGTGAGTGGGGAAGGGGGGAGGGTGAGGAGGTGCAACATAGGAAGGTGTAGGAATGTATTAAGAAATTTCACCACTGGATAAAACTGATCCTAAAAATCTAAATGAAACATATCTTGTTTTCAACTAACAAATTACTTGAATTTAGATGCTATCTGAATTTAAATGAGGCTTTTGTTTTACCTTGAAGAGTCATATACAATTTTTATAACATAAAAACTAATGTTTTTTTATTATAACAATATTATGTAATACTTTCAATTTTCCCTTGAATGAGATATAACTTTAACGAAGGATAGAAGAGCAATGTGTCTCTTTCCTGTCCGGGCTGATGACAACCAGATGGAGTCATTTCTACCATCACGGACAAGGCCGGAGACCGGTTTATGACTCATTTACGTATAGAGAAACCGAAAACCAATTAACAAATGAGAGGCAAGGGTGCTTCTTCGCCTGATTCTCCTCCTGGCTCGATGATCAACGAACCTTCTCGGTAAGATGAGCAAGAGAAATAGAAAAAAATGAAAAAATTTAGATTTGCCTGAAACTGAGATGGTTAGTCCTTTGATTAACACGATTGTGAGTTTGATGTTTTCTCATGAAGGGGTAGTTTGGGGACGACAATCTACTGATTAGCACTTAATTCAATTGCGGCCGGCCGTCAAGAGTCTTCCAGGGCTTGTTACTGTATAATCTAATATCTCGTAGTGACTTTTATCGTTGAGTCAAGATTGAGTAAAGATTGAGTAAAGATTTGAGTAAAGACCGAAAAAGGAGGGCTTTGCATTTCAATAAGATGACTCCTAGGGGCGGCAATGTAGCCCGAGGATGAAAGGATCAAGGCACCAAAAGTAGCCCCCGGAGGGGGAGAGTTTGGTTATAAATAAGCTGGATGAATGTACAAAAGGAGAGATAGTTAACAGCTCTGGGATTAAGTCATGACCTATTGAGGACTCAATCAGTTTAAGGTGATGAAGCGCTATTGAGTAGTTCTTTGATATTCGCTAGAGCATGCACTGAGGAGAAAACTCTTTCCTTTTCACTTGCAAAAGGAGAAGATGAGGATACGCTTAAAGAATGATGCACTGAATGCAGCAAAGTTAACGAGAAATGAAAACGTATGTAAAAAAAAAACATGATCAGTGAACGGTGAACGGTGAGTTCATAAGTGAAGACAGTAACCAAATGAACCTGAAGCGATAGAAAAGTACAGGTGACCCTGACATTGTAGGATTAAAATAGTGCGTCACTTTTTGTACAAATAATGGTGGGAAGTCGTTCCTATTAAAATTGCAGTTAGTTGTAGTTATTGTGTATAATGTGGCTTATGTCAGATGGAAAGAGGAAAGTTTTTTAAAAATTTTTATTTAGAATCATTGAGAAATAAATAAAATGTGTAAGTTAATCCATGAAACCTGTGCACATTTGAGAAAGTGAGAAGTAGAGTTAAGGGAAGTATCAAGGAAAGGGTGAGATGGATGACGGCTTGGAAAGTGTTCCCAAAATTATTTACGAGCATATGTACACGACCACAATTTACAGCTTTTGTCTGCTTGACTACAACTAATTTGTTGTAACTTGAGTAGAAATATATTATGTTCACTTGGCTAAAAACAAAAAACAAATACTTACCTGGTACATATGGCCCATCTTTGCTGTGTTCACGGACTTTCAAAGCGAATCCTTCACTTCCAACTGGAGCCAGCAGGTCTCTTACTTTTTCATTGTATATCTCCATGAAGCTTAAAGAAATAAATACAATTTATTCAATATTGCTAAGTACTTTAAGAACTCTTATTTATGCAACGGGGGACATGGGAGGTGGGGGGGGGGATGGAGGAGGGAGGGGAGCGAGAGACAATGGTCTTCGATAATATTAGCATTTAGTTGCAAACGTGGTAGAATGAGACTGTTTTAAACGAGAATTGTAAGATGTTAAGTAAACACTCCAAGACAAGGCTGAATAGATACTTGGACAACGATACCCGTCTCCTCCTTGTCAAAATGAACACTTGGTAACATCTCGACGCTACACCCACTACCAAACATCCTCTCCCCACTTCAACCATCTTCCATGTGACGGTCCACTTCTTATTCCTTCCAGAACTACTTTTCATGCCAACTACAGTTACTGAGTTTCTTATTCAACGTGATTGCAAGTTACTAGTGTGATTTTTCGCTTTTTGTACTTCTACTTTCTATAATGTAAATTGCTTCAAAATAGGTAAAGATGTGTTTGTGTGTGTGAGCAGGTGGTGGGGATACAGTATCAGAATTACATAATACAAGTATGTGCTTTTGTGTAATACCCTCGCAAACTAATGTTGAAAGCAGATTTTCCATTTGAATTTTGAATTATGAAATTATTTCCATATTATTCCACTCTTTCCCTTGACAATTCTCATAATTCTTCCACCACTTTGTTCTTTAAAGACAAACAAACTAACAAAAATAAGAAGATCAAAAGATTCAATACTGTTACACTAAAAATAAAAAAATCAATGAATATTACAACAAGTACCGCTTGACTAAATACATAATCAAGGTCGCCATGGTGACCATGTACGTAAAACTCCCCAAGTTCCATCTATTGTGCTTTAATATCTTAGGACAAAAATGTTCAATGGAGGAGATCGAGTTCAGTCGTTAAACACAATGAATACCTTCGTAAAACACACAGAGTAAAAGTGTGAAAGAGGAGTCATATTTTTATTTTTAAATAATTTAAAGTAGACTTATTTATATAGATGTGTATACAGGGTTTTTGTTAAGAAATGTAGTAGGTGGGTCAAGTTGAAAAGTAGGCGGGACTGTCTGTACGCGGACATGGGGGAGGGGTCTAAGGGGAGGGGGTGCCGGAAAATTGCAATTTAAAAAGTCTCTAGATGCAAAATGGTGCATATACAGCTGTTTGGTCAATGATATTGCCCCCTCCCAATCACCCCCTTTCTTCTGTCCTATTTTTCTTTTTTTCTCCTCAATTTTTTTGTAGTAGCATACCGAGAACCTTGTTCAGGGAATTCGGAAATGGGTTAGGGCATGTTGAGTGATGTCATATTCCTAGTCGGTTTCGTCGTTGCGTAGGGAGTATATGGGGGGAATAAGTAGGCTAGTAAAAAAAGAAACTGATAGCAGCAACTGGTTCAATTGAGCGGGGAAATGACATAAAGCTTGTGATAAACCGGTCTGATTGTGGTTGTGGGTTGTAATAATTTCGAACCATGCGCAATTTTATGTGCGGCGTGTACTTGCGTGGGTAATATCACGGTGAATCCTGATCCATTACATTTTTCGTCGCAAAGTAGCTGGGTCATGTACGTGCAGTAGGCGGGTCATTTGACCCGGGTCCCGGCTACTAACGAAAACCCTGGTATAACAAAAGGGGTATACCATTCAATACTTCATCTTTCTTCTTTTTTTTTGGGCACATTCATCCAACAAGAATTTAAATAACAATATACTATAACTAAATTTTATTATATCTTTGACAGAAGACGTTACAGAGGTAAATATTGGATTGGGTGTGTATGTTTCCAAACGTTTGTTCCCTGGAGAAAGGTTGTCTCCACAAAGGCTGAGGGGGTCTTTGACCTGAAATACTCTAAAACAATTTGTTCAAGACTAAAATATTAGATCTTGTACCTGATTTCAAACTTGTAAGTGACATCCTCTTCAAGGTGAGCCACACTGTTGAAGAGACCTTTACTGATCCTTGGTATAAGACCAGGATTCACCTGTTGTGAACAGAAACAAATAGAGGGAAAGGAATTCAGAAAGATAGAAGAAATAATGAGTTTTGTTTTGCAGAAGTAACTGTGTTAGATCAATCTAGTTAGCTCTGTCTCCCCTAGTTTGCCTGCCACCAATCTGTTGCAGGGTGAAATGTAAAATGTTTTTTTTTCTTTTTTCTTTTTTTTTCACTGTATTTATTTACAATACTGCAACACATCATAACATAAGAATCAGCAAAAATACTTACATAAAGAAGATTACATAAAGAAATCATATTAGTCGTTAAGGTTACACAAATTGATGTTTTGCTTAGATATAAAATAGTAAAGGACAAGTCGAAAGCGAAACTTAAAATAAAATTCGTGAACATCTGGGATTTTTTTGTTCAACCTGCAAGTATAAATATATATTTTAGCCTGCAAAAAAAAAAAAAAAATGTAAAAGTGCATAATATCAATTAAATGAGCTCCAACACCGGGCACAAGGTCTATTCAGTACTATGAAAACTCAACTCACCTCATCTCCAACCATGGTGTATGTTTTTCCTGAGGACGTCTGACCATAGGCAAAGAGACAGGTGTTATAGCCATCACATGCAGCATTGATGACTTCTGGACCCAACTTCATGTAGACCTTTAAATTAAGAAAACATAGGCTGCCATATCAGGAATGTTTTCTTAATTACATAATGATGAGAACATATCATATGCTCTCTAATCTAATCAAATGATCTTTACAGTACCATTATAATGTTGATATTTCAATTCAATAAGTATGCTATTCATTGGAACTGAGATGAAACCTCAGTGAGGGTGCACAGTGTTAAAAGATTACCAGGGCATACTAGAGACGGTAGAATGCGGTGCTAAGGTTGTGGGGAGACAGGTAAGCGGGGAGCGAAGTAAATACATTTACCGACAAGATGGAACATTACAAAATAAAAATTTGAAGAATTTATGAAAGTTCTCTCGCAACGGAGGTATTTAATCACTAGATGAATATTCATGAATGTCAATTCTGAGCATTTTTTTTTGCTCAGCTATAAACCATGTTTTAATACTGTAGTGCTTCTTTCTGTACAAGTGTATACATCAAAACTGTCAAAAGAACAGATATAAAAACTGTCCTTAATTATACAGAGGTTTATCTTATCTAATTCTTGTTTGTTAAGCTTGGTACTAGAAGGCGTTATAAGCCCTCACTGACATCATGTGAAGTGTTTGTATACTGCCCACCTCTGGATTACATTGCCATCCTTATGAAGTTTGAAGTAATTGTTTGCTGTACAAACATGCTCTGCAAAGAGAGTATGCATGCAGACTCTAATACCTGAGCACTCGAGAAATTGTGAATAGTGATGACTATAAGGTCCAAGGAATAAGGTTGAGAATGACAGTGGTACATAAATCTCTCCTGTGGGTCGAAGCCTTGATTGTTTAACTTCAATAGACTAGATTTGTCATAAATTTGAAGCATACAATTTAACATCTAACCAGATTTCATATAAACTTAAGATAGATCGTACTTTTGGTTTTGGTGAATCTCTTTCCTCTGATACTAATGAAGATAATTTATCTATACATATGTGTAAAACTGACGAGCGAATGTCAAGTATATTAGGGGGTTGTCCCAAAATGAACTGAGATAGGTGGTTGCTTCATATTACCAAACCCTATAGCCATTGGAAAAAAATGAGTGAAACTAATCAAATATTGGACATGGATAGGCTAAGCAGCTGTAGCTAAAATGGGATTTGTCCGAAAGTACATGCAGCACTTGAATTTGTCACACAAAGAGGAATTTACTCTAACTAGTAAACTATGTATATATCTGATCATGGATTTCAAAGCAAACATTGGTATAATTAGTCTGCTTTGTTTGCTTTTTGAACATTTGGAACAAAGAAACAATTCCAGTTTTCATTTGGATGACACACCTACTTAAATATCATCCTATTGATTGTAGTTTCAATACTTCAATCTTTTGACATTTATCACACCAAATTTGTGTACTATAATTTTGATATTTATTTACAACTCATTCTGGAAATTCAGTACATGCACAGCTCCTGTGCAGAGGGGAACCTCTGCCAACAACCAAAAAAAGGTCAAAAATTTGAGTGTCAGTAAATGCATCATGTTCCTATGGCAACATATTACCCATATTCCAGAAACCAATCAACAAGGTTGGTTCTGCCTCCAGGGGGTAAACAAGGATATGAAGCTAGTAGTGGAGTTAACTGAAGCTGTGTGCTCCTTGTGTATGCATGGGCTAGTTGCCAGGTGAGTCTAAGGTGAATTCATAACCATACACATATTCTGTATAAAAAGTCCAAGTAGTATAAGTATGTTCAGCGTCCTTTGCTATAACCCACGCTGCTGTACCATGCAGTGGGGTATGTTCCTCAGCATAAGAATAAACAACAACATATTGTGTATGGATCTTACTGTCATAAAACTTATAAATAACTGTCATAAGACTAGTGGTAACAGTGTGTACTATGGTTGAGTATATATGTGATCAATTATATTTATAACATAAAGGTCACCAATTTCCATGAAATCTGGGAACATGATATTATTGTTGACCAGCATCAAGCACAATATTTCAAAGATTGGGGGGGGGGAGGGGGAGGGTTCTACATTCCCTCTTGAACTGAATTAGGTAGGGGTACATGTACCTTTATGGAAGGACCAGAGACAGAACAAAGATGCTATAAAGGAGGGGGTACCTCTGAGGACGTGGATTCTGACCCTTATGCAGGAGGGGTTGCCCCCCCCCCCCAGCCTTAAAACATAAAAGTCAAGTTGTCAAATAGTGTATTCTCAAGCATACATTGGGACTGTAAGTTAGGGCTACACAATTTACAAACATGTCAATTGAAATTATTCAGGGACATTTTACAAATTCTGAGACATTCCCAGGTCACTACATAACTCCAGGGACATATTCAGGACCTCCGGGGACTATAAATCGAATCCAGTGACTCTTCCTAGAATCGGGGAGGTCTGGTCATCTTATTGTCACATATTGTTTGTAAAGTATAAATCAGCAGTTATCATGGCATAAAATCTGTTACGATTTTGTCAACGGAGATCAAAACCATCTGGTTATTTGCTGCATGCACGGAATAACACCTGCATATGTAGTCAAACCCATCAAGACTCCTCAAAGTGACATTTTACATCAAAACGTCTCTTCTACAGTATATGTGTATAAAACTTGTACCACATGGTAAATCTTGTAACCGTATACTATGCAATATGTTGCACATATGCAATTTTCTATGTGTGTGTATTCATTTTCAGTTTGCTGCTAGTCTGCAAACTGTCTCCAGGTCGACCTGCATGTATAAAACAACATCTATCCTAGACTAATGCAACAAAAGTCAGTACATCTAATTTTGAGTGCTAATACCTTTGAATTGGAATTCGCCTCCTATAGCAAACCTTTACCTTACTCTTCCCATTTAAAGGGTGTGAAGACTCGCACAAAAAGAAACGTCTAATGCCGGTAATTTGACCTAGTTTCGAATGAGGTGTAACAGAAGTGTTAAACACCACCATCGATCCCAGAAAATACACACACAGCTTGCTACTGTCGGTAATTAGACACTATACTATAGTGTACAGTCATTACATACAGCTGCGGTCAATACCCACTACAGCACAGTATACAAATGATACAGCGATGGACATCTCAGGTCCAGCTAAAGATAACAAGGTATCACGTTTCATTACTGTCTGCATTTTATAGCGACACAAACAAAACGTCACTTGCAAGCAACAGAAAGTTAACTTTTTCAGATGGCCGCACGCGGTTTGGTGCGAGTCTTCAATGCCTTTAAAGGAAGCAACCGTATGGTCAGTGCCAAATTTAAGCATAATTCCTAAACAAGCTACAGCTTAGGGCCTCACAATCTACAGGGGCCTCAAAAATTTCAATTTCAATTCTTTTCTTTTTTTAGGAGGGGCTTATAAAATGTTATGTGTATGTTTTCAAGGTTTTTGAGACCTTTTGGTATACTTTTTTTAATACGGGGCCTTTAAGCTTTATACAGCTTAGGGCCACACCAAGTCTCAGTATGTATATGATGATGGTGACCAATAGACAAACTTGGAACCCCATTTTATGTCATCCTTTACTATAACAGATTTGCCAAGGGGAAAGTGAAAAATTGAATGAAATACATATATACTGTATAACCGTGGTAAAACTGGCATGCCGAAATTCTAAGAAATTCTGTAGGAAAAAATTTTACAGCATGATAGTTTGATAATGGCGTCCCTTACAATTAAGGGTATTTATCCCGTAGGATTACTCTATTCTCATCTTCCAAGCATAAATTTACCCCCACTGAGATCTACACAGTGCGGATTAAACCTATTGTCCTCCTCGGTGCGCACATGGACACCAGCAAAACTTCAAGCAACCTACCTGCTCCGATCCTTTCTGCAGTTATTGATCTGTGTGACGATTTTTCCTCGATCAATAATATCTGTGTGACTATAGTAGATAGTTTAAACTCTGGACAGTAAATGGGATATGTTTATAAATGACACTGCTTGCAGCTTAATGTGACCAATCGATGCTTCTTTATAGCAGACCGCTCATTGCACATAACATCATGATCCTCAATTAGGATGCAATCATTGTCTTCAAGTGCCGGCTATTCACCGATTGATTGAAACATTTACCTTCAGTCCATGGTTTATATATCTATAGTCCAGTCGGGTCAGTATTTCCATGTACACTAGTTGCAATAATGTAAACAACATTTATATCATAAATGAGCTCTGTTTTGGATTTGGTCAACAATCTTACCAACTTACCAAAACCAACTGCAATACATGTAGAAGAATTAACACAGACTATATTAATTCTCAAAATAAGATTTTACGTATAATGCCAAGAATCAACCGATAGGTGTTTTGACAAAGTGAAGATTAATGGGAGGGTAAATTTTAAGATGACCAATTAATTTTTTACACATACAGGAGCGATGGAACATATGAGTGACAAACAATTAAACACACTACTCATCAAATTATGAAATATCTTCAAATTAAAAGTTTGCATATTTTGCAAAATTTTTTGTTACAACACCTTTTCATGCAAATAACAGAACAGTTAAATAGAACACCTTTTTTTTCCTGAATGTTTGAAGTAATTTATGTCAAGAAGATAATGGTTATCATTAAACATATGTCTTAACTGTTGCACATTCGTTGCCTGCTATATCCTTACTACAAACTACAGTACTGTACTTCAACCAGCAATTCTTTGTCTAAAGAAGCACTTATATAGTTTTGAATCCCTCTACGCCATATTTTGACAACAGCTTTCCTTGTACAACTGTTTTTGTACAACCAACAAGCATATATACTACCATTCCCTATGGTTATATACAAGTGTTCCCATGGCAACATACTAATCTGAAATATTGACATACTTCTGCAGGCAAATAGCTGGAAGGAGAGAGGTGGATGCAAAACCAATCAATGGTTGCCCTTGTGTCCTACTGTGAGCATGTTGGGGAGAAGAGGTTGGGTGATAAATTTTGATGTGAGTGGATATTAATAGGGGAAATACCACAATCAGTTGTAACCTTCAGGCTAAAAGTAACAGATTTATATAAAACATGTATATACAAGCACATTGGAGAGGACTGGCAGAACTACCTATATGTACACTATCAATTTCTGATCATCCAAATATTGTACTTTGAATAACAAACTGAACTATTCTTGTAACAGCTTGAAAAGAATATTATGCTCTACTGTAGTATTGCTTTTGTTTCTCATGGCCTGTCGTTCTGTGTCAAGGAGACTCCTTGCCTCTGAACACTGGTAATATTATTATTAATTATTTGCAAAAAAACATAAAATCTCAGAAACTAGGTCAAATGTAATTTCCTTTGTGTTACATGGTCAATAACTGGTTATCTAATAACGCAACAAAGGTGAATTGAACTATATTTGCTACAACTTGCAAAGAAAAGCATGTGCTACGCAGCGTACAGACAAAACATTATTATTTCTAGATATTCAATCCTGATCATGTATCTCCTTCAATCAATCTGCCTATTGAATATTCATCATGTTTGAATCTCAAACATAAGTCAATTGTGCTTGTCCCTTTGTGTATATGTGTGGCTTCTTTTTTTTTTTAATTATAGTAATTGTAAGAATAATGTGCAGCTGTTGAACAATATTTGTATATGGTACAGTGTGTATACCTGAACTGTGTAGTCAATTGATGTAAACAAGTTCTACGTGTACGTATGCCTCCTGTCACTAGGTAGAAAATGAGGATAAGTAACGGATCGATGACACATTAAGTTTGTATATGAATGAATTTCTGATTCCTCGCTTCAAATCACAATGCGACAAACTTAACGACAAGTAGTGACATCGTAAAGGCTGCATAAAATACCAAATGGAGTCAACAATATCATTTTCAGTACACTCCTACTGCACTGCATTGAGTATATATTTGAATTCTGATGTATTTTTGTATGTTTCTGTAGGTCTAAATTATATGAACAGCAATTACAGTTGAACAAACATGTACTGTACAGGGCTGTTCAATTCTCTATCATTAGTAAAATAAAAGTTCTACTGTATATTACACTGTAAGTTCTACTGTATATTACACTGTGTATCCAAATTCTGCTATGTACAGTATATACAGTAAAATTTCATCAAATTTGCATAAGTCCTGGCTCTACATCCTGTCATCTCATCTTTCATTTTTACAAAGAGATACCTTTAGGGATAATATTTTAAAAAAACTCGATGGAAGATTTTGTCTAAATTTTACTACAAATTTCATCTCTTTAAGTACAATTCTTTAATGATAACTCTGTTTTTATGTGAATCATCAAAGTTCTACCTTAGCACGCTAAATAATCCCATAATGATACTTCAAAACATCTCAGTGAACCAAACCAAGCCATAAAAAATAAAAAAAGTATAGGAAATGGACACCTCTTAAACTTGTAGAATACTTTGGTTATGTTGTTGTAACAGATGACTTTCGAAATCCAACACCAGAATCGATATAAACTATAAATAGCTGGAGGACATTTTGCTCATTCCATACTAGCTAAGGAGTGACTTTTACAGCATTGCTACAATTTGTGGACTGATGAACATCCTAAAGGCATAAAGGATAAATTCATGTCTGATGGTAGCAATAGTTTTAAACCATGGGATGCAGAATGATTTTCAATGAAAATTTTCATGAAAATGTATACAAATAAAAAAAATATTGAAGGGACATCAACCAAGAAAAGGCATTTTAGGCAGTTTTTCAACCCAAGTCGTAGGACATTATTTTGAAGTAATTTTTAAAATTGTGAGGGGGACTGCGGATTGCAAAGTAGGCAATGACTACAATGCGGGTCACAAAGTCCATAACTACAATTACAGTTAGATTCGTCCAACAAGGCAGCATACAGAAACGTTGTACTCAAAGCCAAAGTGAATTAATCTTGTCCCCCATTGGGAGTCCATACCTATATGCTAAGCTCTTCAATACCTCCCTCGCTCCCTGTTGGGAAACATTTATACTGTAGCTTTGATTCTTCCTCCATCTCAATGAAATTTTAGTTTCTAGACAAAAGTAAATTTATGCTCATATAAAAGAAAAATATTGTATCAATTCACCAGTATCTATAGTTGTACAAGATAAAAGGGTAAAGTGGTTACCAGTTATCTAAGTAAGTGTACAGTACATAAGTTATCCTTATATATTCATCTTAAACATTAAAACCTCTCTGATCACTGGTCGCAGTTCTTGACAGGAGTTCTGAGACTCACAAAATACCCATAATTTATTGGCTTGACCAAAAATAAATCTCATATTAAAATGTGAAGAAAAATGAAGACGAAATATTTCTGATTTATTTTTGTATATCCTAAGAATATGTTTTGCCAACCATTTTCAACATTTAAATTATTAATTCATTGAGTTTTCTAATTAATGTGGTACAAAACTCTGAAAGCTACAGTGATCAGTCGTAGTCTCGTTTTGAATAACTCAATTGGAAAGTGAATTCAGATTGGCAACCAAACAGTCAAACACCAACATGGCTGCTCTACAGAGAATTCCCACTAGAAAAACATTTCTGTTAACTTTCACCTTTGTTTTCTTTTGTCCTGTCAAAGTAAAATTTAGCAGAATGGTCATGAATCTTTTATTAGGTTGGCAGTACAATATTATGCCTGGTTGCCCACTAAGATGCATCATTTCCCTACTCATCCATATCATATGTATACCAGTGAAGAATCTTTCGAATGACTCATGCTGTGTGTGACAGGGAGGTGTGAACCCCAGATATATGCTGTATCCTCTGATGGTTTGTTGAGCACACACTACAATCTGCGTCTCCCCCATCGGTAATGAGATTCTAACCAGATCATCCAGTATCCGGGTATAATGGCTTCTGATGAGAAAATAACTGTGCATGTATTTGGAGCAGATTAGGGTGAGCAAACAATACTGGTTGTCACGCTGTGATGTGT
Source organism: Apostichopus californicus (assembly GCA_020650975.1). NCBI lineage: Eukaryota > Metazoa > Echinodermata > Holothuroidea > Aspidochirotida > Stichopodidae > Apostichopus > Apostichopus californicus. Next base: position 28,295 of record JAIPMN010005625.1, read on the forward strand.
AGTTCACAATTTACTCCATGGCATCGCCTTAAATTCTCTATGCAAGACACACTTCGAGTATCATCTCCTGACAATTGCAAGTAATGCGCCCTGTTTGTCACATATGTGTGCAAGTGAAGGTCAAAATTGGTGTTGTATGGGAAATAGAGGTAACACCATAAATCTCTGCCTTCACTATTAAAATTTTTTTTAGATCATCATCAAAGGAGCTATTTAAGCCAAAAGAAACCAACATACAATGTACAGTATATCTTATGTATTAAAGCGATAGCAATGATTGTGATGAAAACTTACGCATTAATTACGAATAAAAAAATAATAAATGTTTACTCTTGAGATAAAGTCATAATGGTGAGGAGGACATGTGGGGGGGGGGGAGGAACGGGGAGGGCTATCGAGCCAGTCATTTTGTCTGATGGCAATATGTGATTCTTGTTCATGTTTTCATGCATGTTGAAATTACCAAATGTATGAATACATGATATCAAAAATCTAGCAAGATGTCTCCAATTTCTACATGAGATTGTCTGCATGGCACTTTAAGACCTTTTAATAAATTTCATCCCACCAATTAAAGTAAGTGTATGATTTCTAATTACCAAATGGCATATCAACGTTGCTTTTTGGATAATTGCATCGCATCTATGGTCACGTACGAGAACTTTGAAAATCATTAAGAATTTATGTCACAGTCAACCAACGTGCTGCTGCCCATGGATTACTGTCACTATATGGCTAACCAGTACAGTAAGACAATGAGACCTATGGTAAAGGCTTTCTCTATTCTCGTAATACAAACAAGGGGAACTCAGCTTAGACAAAAGAAAGATTTATTGTTCTGAAATTAATTTTGTTTTGACTAACTTGAAAATTCATGAACTGCTGAGTCAAATCTTGATCATCATACAATGACGGTAAATTAGTGGAACTCAGACAAAGAGACAAAGGGTACCAAAGTAATGATAAAGTCTGGTCTCTTAGCTCCTCACACAACGGTGGCACATAATGGATGTATACTACCAGCAAATTTCACCCGGGCTATAGATCTCTGATGCAATGATAACATTGCTAATGTGCCTAGTGTTTTAAACTTTGCGAGTTAATATCATCTCTTTGTCTTTGGTAATGAATTGTGTTCAGCGAGGTGACACGTATAGTTAATGTGATGAGATCTAGAATGATACAAGGATACACACTATGTGATACTGTCTACAGGTAAATTATGGACTTTATGGTACTGCTTTGTTTCGAAGCAGAGCACTTTGCATCCATGGCGGTAATCCACCATGCAGTGAAAAAACAATTATTTACAAAGGTACTGTACCACACTAGTACTGGACTCTAGTAATGATGAAATTATTGGCATAAATTTCAAAGGATTACAAACAAACAAATTTTGGAGGGACAAAATTTTCTGTGCATGGACATAACAGTTGCAATAACAGTTCACACAATAGGGGCACATATATTGTAACCATACAAGTTTCTTAGTAGTAAGAATTATTGGTGTCCATGAAGTACATGTACATAACAGTACAGATTTCATTCCTCAGAGTGATACTGTACATACAAAGTTGCATTACGGTTTAAATGCAAACTTTTTATGCATCTTCTTCGTTTCACTTATAAACTCGTCACTTCAACTCATAAATTTTATAGAAATTTGTATTCATCTCGAAAATGGACTTTGACTTTACACACTTACAGTATCTATGCCAAGTCCGATTCACTTCCTGAACTCTAGATGAAATATTATTAAGTCAACACACCTTTCAATAAATTTACCGAGACAATTCTTTTCCAGTGAACACAACCCAATTATTTAGAGCAATATATGCATCCATGCACATATAAACATATCAATAAATGACATATTTTCAATTCTAGATGAGAAATGACAAAGATTGCCTCTAATGAAAAACTGATTACATTTCTCACAAACTCTGGTCAAGAAAATTGGAAAACAATATGAATCAAAGTGGAGCGTTACAAGCTAAAGTGTCAGGGAACAGAATCTGGATAGAAAATTACGCAAAGGTTCTGACAAGCAATAATTTGTATCCTGTTCACATTATTTTCAAAATTATTGATTGGAATATATCTTCTTCTTTCCCTGCAATGAAATGTAGAAAAACTAATATTGTGTTTGCTTGCAGAATACCATACATTGTAGTGAGTATGGATGAACTAAGTACACTGCAAACATATAATACTGTTAGTCAGTGTATGAAACTAAGGACTAAAACCTGATACAGGTTATTTTCAACAAATTTTCTAGTTCTATGCATTCCTTTCTGAGTTTTCAAATATTGATGTTGTACTTAATCTAACAAAACATGGAGTAATTTTCATATGTTAAGTTGCAAATCTTGAGATAATAATAAGCTAATGAAGTTTATGAATTTCTATATACTGTACCTACTCTATGACTGTACCACAAGGCCTTGTGTACATATCTTTGCATTTGCAGAGCAATTTAGCCCCTTTGTGTACACACTTATGCTATACAATACCAGATCATAATCATAAATCCCCGCAATGATAACTAATTATTGAAACCTATAAACCTGCGCATGAGCTTAATTTGTAAAATACATGAAGTGAAAGCCATTGCACCTCTAGGCTTACGCATATTTCTAATCTTTATTTTGCAACCAAATTTCGTTCCACAAGGTAAAGCATACGATAATCTCTCTAGTGTCAGGTCTATATTTCCAAATATGTATGAGTATTGCTGACTGTATCAATATAACAAGTCATCTATCTCCCTTGGGGAACATTATTCTCCACTCCAGGGTGTAATCTTCTCTCTTTCATCACTCTCTGCTCTGCCTCTTTTAATCTGTTTATATCTCATACTTCACATCCTTCATCCCGATCCATTTTTCTGACCGTGCCTGTTTATTGTAATGTCCGATAAGTCATAGTAACCGCCCTGTACACACACATGTTCCAAATGCATACAAACACTACGACCATACTGCAATTATTTTTAATTAGCATCACTTCTTTTCTAACCAACCTAGAGAACAGCTGATCATATTCTGCCCTGTTAAAGCACTTAATTACTACAGAGAGATGAGTCATTTCATTACCACGCTGGGTTCAACCAAATAAAAATTGGACTGGGAAATATTGGAGGCTGATATGAGGTACTGTAGTTGCATCCAAACAGGGAGTTTTGCTCCCTGGTGAAACACAGAAGGCATCATCAAGGGTAGACTGATTGATAGACAAAGAGAAGCAACTGGATGCCATAAACCCTTTGTGCCACATGGTAAAGATAATTTAAATTTGTGATATGAGATGATCCAGTACTGTTCTTACTGCATGTATTAGAACGCAGTATAAAGTGTACTAAAGTACATTTTTTAATATGAATCCATGTTACCATATACTGTAGTATCCAAACAGAAATACTTCACTTGGGAATTATTTGTACCTAAACATATATATTTTACCAAACTGCATATCAGTTTCAAATTTTATTTATTTAAATTTATTTAAATATTGTTTAGCGCTGCCTGCCCCGCCCCACCTCGCCCGTTTGGCATATAATTTGTTACGTTACAAAATGTATGTGCACGTCTTTTGGTGGTGACATGACATATGACACAGGTACAGTACTGCGTTAAAACAATATTGCTGTCACGTCTTTGCTGTCAAAACAATAAAAACTGTAATGCACTGTACTGTAGCCAAATGTTAACATGTTAGCATTTGGCCCCGCTTTTTTTTTTCTTCAAAATATCATTGAAAGTTGAAATTCTAGAAATTCTTCATTAGCAAAATAATAAGCCATCCCTTCATTACAAATAAATATCAAAAGAGTGGGGTAGACATTTGTCATCTTACAGTATGACTTTTCAGTGTAAAATCAATTATCAAAATATGCAAAGACAATTTATTATAGTCATGATTGTTACGACAGGAATTTTGAAAGCAACGACTAATTATTTGAGTCCAGCGAAAAAGAAATCACCCCCCCCACCATAAAGTTACGAGCGTTTGTTTGACAAAAGGCAAACCCTGATCTGGACTATAGTATTTTATTAAGAGGCAAAATTCAGACACTTCAAAACTGCTATGATTTGAGCATAAAATTATTCTGTTGTTCACCTTGAGTAGTCAGGGGTATGGTATCCTGATTGTACTCATGTAATGAAAGATATGTAACCAACAGTGTTGCATGATTCATAAGATTGATCAAGTAGCTCTTTACATAGATCTAAAGAAGATGGCTCTGTAGGGTATAGGTCATTTGGACACATATATACAGCAGCAACATGTCTGCAAACTGTCATTCCAGTACATACTTGAACAAATATCTGGAAAAGTTGCAATTTTACCACTAACACAATAAGTCCTGTGAAAAGAATTGTACAAAACACTCCCCTACTTTTGGGACTTGAAAAAGCCTGGTTGGATGTGGAATAGGGGTAATTTTATTAATGAACATAAGAGCCTACAGGGCTGATCTTAAAAAAATATCTAAAAAAATGTCAAATTGCAAAGTAAAGATAAGCCACCTCATAGAAAACTACAGCACTGAATGACTGGTATTTAGAATCTACACTGTGATCGAACCTCTACGAACTTTGAAAAATTAAAAAATTAAGTTGACACAAGACAGCTTGTCAATTAGCTTAGTTGTGCTGAAATAATAAGAACAATGACAAAACTTAATTGCATTTATTAATTAAAACAAGGCCTTGTCAAAATGCTCCAACTCCCAACATTGCATGCAAATTAAGTGATGGTACAGGTATCATTGCATTATGCATAGTCCATCAAAAAGGCAGTGCAGAAAGCCATTGTACTAGAGTCTGTGCATATTAAAATATTCAAAATTGAAACAGCCATCACTTAATGGAAAACTACATACAGTGAATTTACTGTATGGCAAGCACTGCAGAGAGACAGATTCAAAGTGTAGCATAGGCCTACTCTTCAGTGTTCTGACTATGTGGAAGTAATTACTTGTAGTGTGATACAGTATCATGCTGTCCATATGAAATAAATTTGAATCCAGAATCCATCATACACTCAAAACCCTTTACCTAATTGGATTTAATCCCCCGAATACCAAATTTCTGCAGTATTTGATGACTGCAGTGAATAGTGATACACTGCACTGCAATGTAGGTGCCAGAGAACAATTCATCTGATAAAGAACACCAATTTAGGGCTTACAAACAGAACACAAAATGTGAGAACATGGTCCAAAATTTATTACAACAAAATGAAACATTTCAGCTACCTAGTACTTTTAAGTTATCATCGTTTGCCAAGAAAATCATTATGGTGGAAGCTACCCCAGTGCTAGTAGACACACAGGCTAAAAATTTTAAAAGATAAATTTCAAAAGTTGGCATAAAGCCATAAACAGCAGTTGTACTTGTAAAATGAAATATCATCTACATACCATCCTCAAAGTCATCTACAAAAAAAATGTTAATATCACCCAGCCAAGTGCCAGGTTTTCACATAAAAATTTACATTCTGACTTTCCACGACACCTTTCCTGATTCGCCTGATCAGCTCTGCATATCTCAGCAATCATTATTAACAACACAACTACTACAGCATAGAAGCAATCAAGACATTCTCAATGTACAGTACCTTGTAGAATATTTAGTTCCTGATGGCATGTAAGGAGCAATATGGACAAGAGAACTGATACGTACTGTACTGAACTGTACATACACAAAGTAAAATAGACTTTACCTGTTCTTGTGAAACATAACTTCCATCCCACTTGTCAGAGGAATTGAAGACATAATCAAAGGAGAAATATTTGACCCTCTCTCTGTGCCTGTCACCCTCATCTGTTCCTCCAATCTGGTGGAAGAATTGAAACAAGCAGTTAACGTTTTGTTTACCCACAAAAAACAACAACCACAGTTCACTTTGGAAACAGCTTTCACAGGAATAAAATCGCTGAACAGTCAAAGCCATATAAATTATGCGAGTCTCGATATTATTAACTGTGTGCAATTAATGTTGGCATGCTGAAGTAATTAATATTTTCAAAATGTCCTTGAAAATTTTTCATCAACAGCTCAGAGGTTTTCAAATCTCAAATATAGATCATTCCTTCCTTTCCAATGGTTCTCTTCAATAGTTTCTAACCTTTGCAAATCAAACAAAATTAAGGTAATCACAAAATGCTGAATCCTTCATCTTGTCATTGATCTAAATTTACTGCAGGTGGATTAAATAATTATCCCCAAAAGAATCTCATTGGCAAAATGCATGATTTCCAATGCTCTAGAACAATGTTTTCTAGCTACAAACATGTGCATGGTAATTTATACAGTAAGTCAGTAGAACACATTAACTATGTACATGTAAACATATTAAGCAATCAATTATCCACAGAGTCATTTTTAAATGAATTACAAAATTTCATATAAATTGACATAACTGAATCAACTGAGATCTCATTCATGAAAACATGTAGATACTACACCTTAGACACATTCTGTACAATAGTGTTTGAATTTAAACTCAATGGTGGAGCTAGGGGTATTGGTCAAGGGGGGCGAGAATGGTCTGTAGGGGCGCTTTCGACAATATCTCAGCGAAGCGCCACCACAGGTTGGCGCGGAGCGTACAGAATTTTTTGGAGTAAAGATACTCCCTAGATCGCCGGAAATGACCCTTTCCGGGCCTTGCTTATTTGCAGATAAACGAAGAATAAATAGGTGTCATCGCCAACAAAATGTGACAAATGTCTAGATTTCTAGCTACTATAGACATACGGACATTCAAGAAGTTTGGGGAAGCCTCAGAACTTGAGCAGTTATTGGTATCCACATTTTTGTCCGACAATTTCAGGACTCCACAGACTTTTTTGAGCAGTGACTCTATGAATGTAATATTCTCAATGATTCTAAAATATTTATTAATTAAGTGACATATATATGCTGTACCTTCCAATTGGTAATGCTGAGTAATGTCTCATTGTGTATGTTGACAACACTGACTGCACCATTCTCTTCTTCTCTGTGTGGATAAAATGTATGTCATTTAATAGTATGCAATTTATTTATAATGTATGTCATTTAATAGTAAGCAATTTATTAATAATCAACCTAGTCGCAGAACTTAAAATAAAAAATAAAACAGCAGAACTGTAAAATATCAAGATTTCTGCATGCTAGCAATGGGACTAAATAAATCATAAAAATATTCATAACTCTTTGTTTCTGAAGATTGCATAATTCAAAATTAAGGTCATTTGAATATCACTTAAGCGATGTTTATAACTAATTGTTTTATGAAAAACCACAACAAGCACTGAGGTAAAGATGCCAGATTTTATTAACTATGAACTACGTACACATATACTCATGTGCTCAAACCAATTAAAGTGTTGATATCAATCATATCACGGTTCACATGGAAATTAATCAATTATATATGTAAGTCATTTGTTAGGAATCAGCAGTTTCAAGCAACATACATGCAGATTCTCTGGGGTAATCTTATACTGACATGCATGATTTTTCCCTCCCTGGTAGCGATAATTATGAAGATACCCATAAATATTCAATACTAAGTGCAAATTACTTGAATCTCATATTAACGTACAGTTATACTTCATGTCACTATAAATGCATGATATGTAAAGGGAATAATTTCTGTTCAAAAATTTGAAATTTTAAAAAAGAGGTAGCAGTTTTGAAGGCCCTATTTTGTTTCTTATATTATTTGGTTCCATTCTACAAAAACTTGATATATTTTGACTATTTCACATGTATGCTATGCTCTCCGGATAAATTATTCCCTATGGTCGAATGATTCAAAATGCCCAAGAGTTGGCATAGATACATACATACAGTATGCAACACAACTCAGTATCATGTAACATACTTAGTACTGTCAATGTCATTACTTGGTTACACTATCAATCACTCATCAACGTGAAGAACAATGTACATGTATACAAAGAGATGAATGCTGTAAAATAGCTTAATTGACAGTATGCTACGGATATAGTTGATCATGCTTAATTTCACATTCCCAATGAGAGTTTATCCCACAGAATAACGTCATTGATCTGTGTATCAACCAGTGTGTGTATCAACAGGTACACATCAATACTTGAGTGAAACACAAATCAATAACAGTCCTTTCATAACATGAGGTGGCCTTTTAAATACCAAAATTTATGTAAATGATCTCTGAAAGTGATCAGTAAACAATTTATACAACAATTGATGATGAAGCTAGATGAGTGAGAATAAGTAACTTTTGCATGCAAGATTCTTTGTTGTAACTTTAGGAGAATTACAGTATACATCACTGTACATTAATAAATAATTCCAAGTCCATCTTAGTTGACATGCTCCTAATTAACAAACAAGTATATTTAGCTAGCTACAGTCATTTGCAATGAGCCAACAGTATACAGTAACTTCTAAGGCAAAAGACATCATGTATGTAATGGTTGAGTCCCCATGGCTTAGGTGAGGGGGATGGGGAATATTTGCTAAATTTTACAAATATCTTGTCCCCAAGTCTCATCACTAAATTGTTGAAATATGTATTCCTTTTGTTTATCAATATAATTTTCCATTTAAGTATATTAGTTTAACACATTAGCCTACTGGGTCCAGCCATCAAGACTGTTCCAGAGCCATGATGTAAGAGATTTAAACTGTAAGTTAGTGTATTTATATATTGCAGAAAGTAGTGGATATATGCTGACAATCATCATTTCACTTTCTGAAGTACCATTAAACCTAGAAGTCTGTTAAGCAGTCACACATAAACAGTACCAGTGAATAATTCATTATGGCATATAATTCATCATATTGGTATTTAGCAAGTGGCCAGAGTGCTACACAAATGCCAAGATGTATAGTGTTGTACCTACATAACCATAATATTTTATCAGATAAAAATCATAAATCAATAATGGATATGGGTCTGTTCACGTTAAAGCGCCCAATTTGGTTGCCTGAGGTACCAAATTATCAAATTACAGTAAAGAACTTCTATTCTAAGTAAATAACATAACTAATATCTCCAATTTATGAATCAGAATTGACCAGAGCTTAAACTATTCTGGAAATTATATTCAAGATGGTTGAAAGTGTGACAATCTATAAATTTTCCAAAATTTGTTCCTTTTTTAATGGTGGTGTGTCATTCCATTGCTGCTCCATTTGGGAATTCTGTTGTTATTTTCTTTATTAACACAAAATTTGCTATTGTAAGACAAGTTTTCAATGATATCGATCATGCTTTTAAAAAAATATTAGAGTATCGTTA
>JAIPMN010005627.1:5423-26269 GCA_020650975.1 Apostichopus californicus
TACTTCTTAAAACTATTAGGGAAGAGGAAAAAGCTAACAATACTAAATGTAAATCCCAACCACCCACCCACCACCCACCTTTGTATCATCTTCCAGTCAGCTACAATTGAAAGTCAGTACACAACAGTGAGAACGGAAATGGGGGTTTGTTCACAGTCAGCTGAAGCAGAAGCAAGAATATGTAGACTGTAAATTTATAATACCCAGAAACATTTTTGGATAAGTTTGGATAAGGAAGTAACTGACATTGTGGTACTGTTTCAAGAAGTAATATTCATTGAGTCTGCAAAATGCAGTTTTGTCACTGGGTTAAAAATGGAACAAATAAAATGCAGGGTAAACCCAACAGTGACCTTTGACATTTTGTGCTTGTGCACTATGATGAGATGATGAGTGTTACCTTTGTTCTCCTTCACATGGGGTCTTGGGTTACCCCGAAATATGGTCACATGAACCACGACACCTTGTTAGGCTCACTTTATCTCGAACAGCAGGTAATGAAAAGAACAAAAGAAAGCATACATGTAATAATAGTGACTGAATGAAGGTTTTCCTTGAAAAATAGAATAATAGGTTTGGTTAAAACTGGTTAAATTGTTTTTTGATATTCCTTCAGATATCGATTGAAGAAGGAGAAAAATGACTATTGATAGAGAGTTAGTAGTAGATACATGACAAAGATGAGACATTAAATTGAATTCTATTTTAATCCTGGTAGTCTGTCTTCAAACCGTGTTCAGTTAATTATAATTAATGTCCTGATCTCTCACAATCAATAGGTAAATCACACATTGAAGTAGGGTAAAGGATTGGGTACCACTTAAAGGAATATTAGCTCAGATATGTTTGTCCAATGGTAGTCCCCTCTCCTTCATCCAAACCACTCTTTTGCCATCATATTTAAAGAATACTGGTCCCTAGTCTTACAGTCTCAATACCTTTTCAAGGTCGTTTCTTACGTGGTGTGCAGCACACGGTTACTGAGACAGGGAAAGGGACTGAAGGCCACCAGTAAAAGAGTGTTAGACATGTCATGGTAGTTGTCTCCGAGCTTGATTCAAGTTATTATCTTTCCATCATGTTCAACGCTTACATTTGCCTACCTTTGTAGTTTCCTACATGTTATAGTCATTAGCCTGTCATGTTATGCCTGTGGAGGATATCATACACCAGTTTATATATGTTTGTATTGGGTTTACATTTGACATTAACATATGGAAATCCATTACCTTCTCAAAAATTTGGAGCTTGTTACGATTGAATATCAATATCATATCCTGCTGACCATTCTAGCAGATTCTGACAGATTCAGGAAATGAGCCCTCACACACACACACGTACATGTAGCTACAAGATTACCTTGCAAAGACAGATGGCAAATATTATGATATAAAACCCATCTGGTTAGCTCATCCTCTGAGTGTGTGAGTAAGTCCACCTGTGGTATCGGTGAGGAACGGATCCCACATGTGTGGGGATGACACCATGTGGTTTAGATGATTTCTAGGAAGTTGTGGTTTATGTGTGCTGCTTCGGTGGACTGTAGTAAACATTAAACAGTGTGTGATCACATGACCAGTTTGAAATCAAGCCTGAATGTCTGTTTGTCATCATGTTGTAGAGGAATTAAGGACTCTAAAGAGAGCAACGGGTGAACCACAAGAAGAGGATCAGGCAAATATCTCGGGCTGAAAAGACTGATAATAGTGAGAAATGAAAGTAGGCAGCTCTCTGGACACTAATAAGTTTTGTAGGAATGATTTTGAACTACTGCCAAGAATAGTTAATAATTAGTAGGAACGACCATTGCAAGGTGAGGGAAAACATGCATTCCAGATGCATACTTTGCTTCATGGAAGTTTTGCCAAAGATATATTAACAAAGGTACATTGTATCCAGATATAGGGATGTCTATTTTATTTTAGAAGATTGAGGAATACAAAAGTTTGTCATTTTAATGAGTAAGAGAAAAAATAAATGAAAAATTTGGAACTTTATAAAGAAAGTTACATAACAGAATTTGATGAGTTTCAATGGCGCAGTCGAGTCAACAGTCATAGCTTTCTGCACATATTGTGCTGTAATTAATTTATATTGCGCAAGATTTGGTAGTGGCAAGGAAGTGATCTATCAGATTTTTTCGTCCTATACTATCAACCAAACATTAATCGTGTAAAGTGCACAAGATTTAAGAAAATATCCGTTATTTCATACTACATATTTCTCTGTGAAGTGCCAGTCTTCAAAATTGCAGAAAGTGTATCGCAAGACATCCTTGATGTTATTTCTACTTCATGATTCTCCTCAAATTAGAGAGAAGAGCTGTGTCCATCCTCCCCTCCACCCCCCCCCCCCTCTCTCCATTTTCAAACCCTGCTGTTGTCTATCAATACCTTATCAGTTAGTCCATGTCACTATTGATTAACATTTTTTGAAATTTTGAGATACTTCCTCATTTATGGCTCTCCTTTCTCCTGGAAATTTCTCTCTTGAATATTATCCCTGTATATTGCCCTCGAGTAACTCATTTAACTAGCAAATAACTTTCAAGAATTTTTTTTTTTGCCCTGCTGATAATTTGAGCTGGAAGAAATGGGTTATCATTTTAGTAGAGAAAACTGTACAATAAAACATGTATTAATATTGGTGAGGGTTGAGTCACCCAGAGGCTAAAATAACAATGATGGTTAAAAATTGTATCTGACAGTTTCACAGGATGGGGGACATGCCATTACAATTCAGGGAGAGAGAAATATGATAGCAAGTTGTTTCAGTTTGGACTGATCCTGCAGTAGCTGTCACGACTTAATATTAGCCACCAATTTAAAAGCAATTTTAGGATGAAAAGAGTAAAGTGCAGAGAGAGAGGTCCTGACATGTCGATAGAACTAGAACAAGCTGGTCAATATTGAATAAAATAGTTCAGGCAAATTCAAAATAAGAAGGTTGTACTTATGGGTGGTGTGATGTCTGTTAACATGGATGAGTTTTTAGGAGAATGTTAAAAGCCATAGTGCAGTTTTAGGGCAGTGTTTGGTTCACATCAGGTGCAGCAAAGTTGGTAGGGTTCATGGTTAGTATCACCAGGATGTGTTTGTAAGGGAGGGGGTAAGGGATAGGTGATGTGTAACTTCTTAAAGAAGTTATTGGGATGGGTGGGGGGTGTGAGGGTAGGCAAAAATAGAGAAACTATAATTGTGAAAAGGCAGTGGTATCATATGGATGTCATGGGATGAAGTTGGTAATACCAGTTCATGTCGACAGTTGGTTGGAAACTTGAATTATTTCGGGTGAAGGGTTAAATGTCATTTCCAGTTTACCTGGTATTTCCTTAGTCCTTCAGTATATCAGTGTGGCCCACTTTTTGCATCACCAGTGTACTTGTAAAGATAAAGAGGGTTTGTCTCTTTGCATCTATTTATTCTTAAGGGTGCTATATATTAGGTAAATGGAAATGGAATGAAAGTTTATTCCCCAAGCTGTTTCTTGATCTTTATAAACTTTGGTCCAATTTTAAAGTTAAGTAGTTCATACAAAGTTTGTTTCTTATTCCAAATATGATTTATAGAAGGTAAGGATATGTAATTGGCGGTTTTTCTCAGATTTATTTTGTCATCTTGCCCATCCCACCTCCCCTCCCAGCTCCCTTTTCATTTTCCTCCCACTACTGATAATATTTGAGAACAATTATACCATTATCAACCAGCTCTTTGCATTGACATCATGCAAAATTTCTAGAATTAAATGCAGTCTTTGTTATCAATTATTCGCTAATTAGGAATCACTTGGTGAACAAATCTAGGAGGATGACCTATTTTTGTCATTTCACAAACCTAGTGGGGGAGTTAATACTTGGTGAGTTAAATCTCTCTGGAATCAGATTAAAGGAAAAGCAACTATTAAAATGGGGTATTAGAGGAAACTTCTTTGCAACATAGATGTACTACTGCTTATGTGAGCTGAAAAGGTAAACACAGAGAAAATAGGATATTAAATAGGAAAATAGGTACAAGGGGTGCATGGGAGGGGGGAATAGACAATCTTTGAAATGTCTGGTTCAGAATTAGGTCAATTCCTAGCTAAATCAGTAGTCAACTAGAAGAACAAAACTAGATATAAACCATGATGTACGAACATCGTGCACAGCTGTCCTAAAAAGCCTTAACATGGGTATGCAATGAATCCCTTGAGCTTGTGACTGTTGTTTGGAGAGGAAAAGATTTTTTTTTCTCTTTTGGTAGAATTAATTCAGATTGAAATAGGCCCCAATGGATTTATGACCTGGTTATCAGATTTTGTTTGGCTTATACTCCTGACCTGAATTTCCAGAGTTTTTGTCCTGCACCTGTTTCTTTCTTCTGACTTTCTTCTCCTCTAGCCCTCTACATGGATAGGGGGGGGGGGGGGATTGTCGAGACAAGTGTTTGGGAATGAATTCTTAGGAGTGGTTTTTGTATGTTTCCCAGTCTATGTTTCTGTGGTTAATCATTGTAGAGTGAGAGCCTAACAGTTTGTTATCTTTGTTGTAAATGCTGCTGCTGAAGTTACCTGGTTTTGTAGCACCTGTTGGTGATGGGTTTACTGTCTCCCAATGATACTTGCTTTGTAGTCAGATACCATGTGCCATATTTGTAATGTGCCAGTCTCCTCCACCACACTCCTCCACTACCACTCCCATCCCCCATCTTCCCCCTCACCCCCCCCCCCTCCCCATCCCTGTACCTTCCCATGTCAACCTGGGTTCTATACATGTTTAGTTTTATTGTTTAGATACAATGGCATATAAAATGTTCTAAACAATGTTCGATTGTCTTCCCTGTTTTCAAGTGGTATCGGGCAGTGTTTGGGTGACCGGTAGACAATAGCTAGATGACAGAGGAGTGACCTCTGCCGTGATGAGTCATACATCCTCCAAATTCCAAATAATGGAATAAATTTATCAACTTTTCCTTCATACAAGATAGGCAGTGACCGTAATGAGTTGATTCAGGTAGTGATAGGTTCATATATAGCCTACCAGTGGTTTGATGTGTTAGAAGCAGGGGGGAGGGGGGGAGGGGGAAGGTCAGAGATGATAGTTACTATTTCAATGAAGGGCATAACTGGAAGGATGCACTGATGTCTCCAAATATTTAAAAGCAAACTATGGTGTATTAAGCAGCTATCAATGACCAGGAATTGATGTTACCAACTCTTTACTCTACTGAATTAGAGTTGGTTTACAAATTTAGCTAAAAGTGGCAAAAATTGGTAAAAGTTTGGGAAGTGGAAGAGACTGCTGAGGTACGATAGATGATAACAGTCTTACATGAAATGTTTTTACCGGTCTCTTTACCTCCTCCTCCTTACGTTCAGGATGATGAGGATGGTATATGGGCTTGAGGATCACCTTCATACCTTGGTGGTGGGTATATCTCTGGTTTCATTATTAACATGCTCTCAACCCTTCAAATGGAAATTTTCTCCCTCGCTTTGTTTTCAAATTGCAAAAACTTTTGAGTGGATAGCATCAAAGCAAATAACTTCAAGTGTCATTGAAGACTTTTTATAAAAGTTGTATAGTAGGGTCCTTACAGTATTTATACAAAATGTCTGTCTGCCTAATTGCCTAATTTGTAAAAAAATTCCAAGCATAGTTTCAGTGCATGAGGAAATTATTTCTTTATAGAATTATGGGAAAAACAGATGAAGTCAAATTGTTTATTATGGATGAGCACTTTCATTGTAGCACATCTTGGGGCGATACACAACCTTTAAACTGAAATTTTTCAAAAAGGTTTATAAAATGTATGTTTAAAGGGGAAGGTGCTGGCACATAAAATGTCATTTTGAAGAGCATGTTAATAATTTAACATTGTTTTGTAAAAATTGTGTATCCCTTTAATCTTGCTTGATATATAGTGAATGTTGAATGTATTATATTATTTATATTGATGTTGTTGGCTTTGTGCTGTCCCTTGTTCATTGCTTTGTTTTCTAATTATGTAATGATAAAAGGGCATGCTTAGAGGACGAGCAGTGGGTAAGGCATCATATTGTGTTTGTAGTGTAACACCAAAAAGGATCAAACTTATGCTGGGAAAGTATGTTATACATTTTTGAAGTGATGTATTCTTTTAAAAAAAATGTTTTAATTCTTCCTTCTGATTATTGGAGGTAGTGATGTGTTAGTAATGATGATCCAGACCCACAAAGTGTCAAAATGTTCTGTCACCTCTGACCTCAAACTGACAAATCCCAGCCAAAATTTACTCTGCATGTCTTCAGCATAAGTTTTTTAGGGCTTATTGGAGAAGTTTGAAAATATTTTGACAATGCAGTAGTTGACTTTGGTCAAAGGTAAACTGTTGTCTAGCAGGATTAACTGTTCAATCTTTCTCAAAATGTAAGGCGCTATATAAGAATTAATTATCATTATTATTATTGTTATTAAAATAAGAAATATCATGTAATTTGTGTAAGCTGTAGGTCTTATATATATATCTGTGTTCAATGCATGTTATGATAAATGAGTCATTGTTATTGCAGTATATTGCCTTGTTTCTTGTGTGTGTCTGTGTGTTTTTTATTGTGTTCTGTTATTGTTGTTGTTTGTGTTTTTTTGCAAATATTTATAGAGCATATACTAATATTGTCAGAGTACTGCCTTTTATAGAAAAAAAAGATTTTCAATTTACATTAGGCCAAACAAACTTTCTTAGCTTTTAAAATTATGACAGTGGAATACAGATTAACAAATTCATACAAGACATGATATTAAGGCATAATTCATCAAGCCTAAACTTAACAGAACTGATTGCACACAGTACATTAAACATAATTAATATAGCTTACCATTTTCTTAAAAGTCCAACCTATCTTAAGCTGTCCAAGGAAGTTTTGAAATATTTCAGGATTTTAAGTCATTCAACAATTAGCAGGCTAACTCTCTTAGAACCATAAATACGACCTGAAATATTTAACTTCTCAACCGTACCCTTCACACTTGTTTACTGTTTTTCTTCAATGAGAACTTTGT
Source organism: Apostichopus californicus (assembly GCA_020650975.1). NCBI lineage: Eukaryota > Metazoa > Echinodermata > Holothuroidea > Aspidochirotida > Stichopodidae > Apostichopus > Apostichopus californicus. The sequence continues at coordinate 12,442 of JAIPMN010005627.1, forward strand.
CAATGTGAATGAAGTACACGACTTAACTTTTCTGCTGTTGACATGAATCTATAAATCATTATTTCCCATGAAATTATGATACTATGGCAACTCTGTGAAGGTTTCTATTTTCAATCTTGACTCATTTTGTGTAATGAAACGTAACATTTCATCCCTCCAACCCATATAATTCACAGTCCTGACATTGGGCATAAATAAAACAGAAAATCAGAAAAAACTTTACTTTCTACCCACCAATTTCAATGGCCAAGGGAACATCAACTATCTGTATGGGTGAAAACCTTGGTCCCCTCAAGTACCCCTGAGGGTATGTCCTGGAAGCCTTACACCTCTTGGTTGATTAAATTGTGGTAAATATGATAGGATTTTGATTGTTACATTTTCAACCTGTTGGTAGAATGGCTGAAATACTTTATATGTAACCTTATACTTGATACAGACCTAGTTTCGCCCACAATTGAGAATAACACTTAAAACAGCTTTTGTAAAATGATCATTACTACTTCATTTACTGCAGAATATTTTAATCGCATTACTTGGATTTTTCACTTTATTTCCATCTCGGCTTTCGTAGACCTTTCTTTTAACTCTCACCTACAGTTCAAACTTTACATCAATGTTACTTTTAACTGTTTGTCTGTATTATGCTGTATATTATTACTGTTGACAGAATTGATAGCCAAAGATTGGTTTACAGCCAAATTTAATTGTTGATTTTTAAGTAGTGTTTGTCTAAGTTTAGACCAGATTTTAAACTAAATTGAAAAATGCAATTCTACGTAGAGGGAATGGGGAGGGAGAGGGGAGGAGGAAGGAGGGGTAAATTATGCACTATAAGACACATGTGTGCAATAGGTGTTTAGTTTTCTACTTAGTGCAGTCTTGAACTTATAAATATTAGAAATCAGTTTGTGATAAGGTTGGCAAGCCTTTCCATTTTGTTGAGTGTGAAAAGTATCTCACTGAAGTCTTCCAGTCAGAATGTAATCTTTGCCAACCGTAATGTTTGTATACTATCCTCCTATATTAGGTTATCACACACTGCTAGGTCTAGTCACAAACAAATCCGACTCCTGTCACCATCTTCATAGAATCTGGCAGAAGTGATCAAAACTGGCAAATTCTCTGGTGGATTCAAAACAGAGACCTTTTGTTTGTATCATTCTTCTCATCATCCCAAAAATGAGAACAAAGATGTAGAACAAATAATTGCTTGGTGTATAAATTCTGTTTGGATATCATGTGCTGAATTACGCAGGACCTCACCTATACGTTGACTATTTACTGCAACTGTAAATGTCTCATGACAGTTCCCTGGTATCAGGGTCCTCCTGACTCATGGTTATACTTCAAATCTTGACAGCCATCCTTCAACAGACCACCTGAATCCTTACAGAATTTATTAACCTTGATTAAAGTAGAGTAAGAATTTAGAACATTCATGAACCCTCTAGGCAGGGTCACATTAATGACTTAGATTCTTTGCTGACGATTTACTCTTGGTTCAGTGAACCTTACTGTTTTGATACCAGCTTGATTTGGTTGTGTATCCTATAAGTGTTAGTGCATGTCTGTACAGGTATGGAATGATTACATATTGTACCTCTCTACATTGGATGTGATTTGTAATTATATTTATTCTGATAGGTTTATACTCTTAGTTCACTGAACCGTTCTCACTCTGGTTCATATACCAGCTTGATTTGGTTGTGTATCTTCTTAGTGTAGTGCTGTAGTGCATGTCTGTACAGGTATGGAATGATTACATATCATACCTCTCTACATTGGATGTGATTTGTAATTATATTTCTGCTGATGGTTTCTACTCTTAATTCACTGAACCATTCACATTCTGGCTTTTGTACCAGCTGGAGTTGTGTATTATCTCAGTATGCTGCACAAGCATTTGAATGATTATAATTATACCTCTACCTTATATGTGAATTGTGGCTTTTTGTCAAGTTTGTTTTATATATATATATTTATCCTTGTATCCCTATATAGCTGTATATGTATATATGTGTACTGATCAAGTTTTTTAACAGATTGAAATATAAACGTTCTTTTAATCTCCTTGAATCCTTCATTTAATCTTAAACGCATTACAAATGGTGAATGCCAGATAGCAATCCACACATATGGTAGAGAAATGCAAGCCACATCCATTCTCCCATCCCACCCCACCCAACATCCCATCCAATCCCATGGTTCCCCGTGGCAAAAGTAATATGACAGATTGACATTTTTGTTACAATCTATCTGAATAAAATTAATTTCCCTGCCAATATTCTGCCTAGGTCTCTGAAAATATTCCTCCCAACTCCCATCCCCTAAAAGATTAAAGAAAAATAGTAATATCAACCATATTGAACTCAAGTTGTACACAACATATATATGTTATTTGATGTGTTGTCTGTTGATATATACATCAGCTTAGTTGATTCAGTGTTATCTGTTAGATGTTTCCAGACTTTGTTAGTGTATAGACTGTAGTATGTTTGTGCTCTGTTGTAATTCTGAGATGTTTGAAATTGGTGCTTTCTCGTTTTGGATGTTTACACAGTATAAGTTGATGTACATGCCTTGTGGGAGGAAACGAAGTAGCTACACACCAACCACATTATGAAGCTACATGAAAAGCACAGTTCAAAGATACGTGTGGTCTTTAATTTTTATTGGAAGTTCACCAGGCTTTAGATATGGCTACAGACATGGTAGTATGTAAGCCTGCATACATGGCATACCAATGTCAACTTCTTTTTTGGCCAGAGTTTCAAAATCAAATGACTGTCATCTCAAGATGGTTATAAATATGACATGTTGAAGATTCCACTATGGTTTAATAACTTAGTGGATGGCCTAGCTCCTACATATTTCACAAAAAACATCACACCCTTCCTCCCCACCCCTTTCTTCCCCATCCCCTTCCACTCTGCATCTCCATGTGGTTTCCTTGCTGTATTATTATTCCACTCATCAACCAATGACTCAACTATTCCTCTATCCATAGTCACCTTTAAGTAAGAAGAGATAAAACCCAGACAGTTTGACAGTCTCGATAAGAACCATTTTCTCTCTGTCCACAGTATGGTGCTAGAGAGTATGAGGCATGAACAGTGTATGCCAGAGGAGCTCACAGAGGACCAGTGGGTGCCGACGGTATTTCCACCGATCGTCCTCGCCATCATCATCCGCAGGCTTCTCTTCCAGTGGTTGCTGTCTTCCTGGAGCTGGTTCCACCAACTGATCAATAACAGCTATAAAAACAAGTCCGAATTACTCATGTGTGCCATCTTCCTGTTTTCTACTCTTGTTTTTGTTTTTTCCAGCTCTTGTGAAAAGTTTGCTCTCAGGTGCATTTCTGGCCTGCTTGAATATTAACAGGGAAGTGTGATCAGAGATAAACATTTTGAAACATGACATTGATTGTGGGTGGCTCTGGTTCTCTTTATATATGTTTAACATGGAGGTAGTATAGGGTCTTTAGTTGACACCTATATATTGGGTGAATGGTTCTTGTTCTCTTAATATGTTTAACATGGAGGTAGTATAGGGTCCCCAGTTGACACCTATCTTACATATCTAAGTGTAAAATTCACAGGGTTTCTTGAGTCAGAGGTTGAAATTTGCACGAGTGTCAGTTGTTCTCCTACGTACTTAATACTAGGGTCCAAGACATTAGTGTTCACTTTCAAGAGTCTTTTGAAAAATTTTCCGCATTGCTACAAATATGAAAAAACAATGCTATTTTACAAAATTTTATGGCAACTATCTATCAAGTGATAGAAAATTTTGAATTTAGAAGAGTAAAATAGCATTTGATTCCTGCCATCATGTTTATTATGAATTTTAAACAGAAAAATCTTAAAAACTGTTCAGACAGTGAGTTCATGGTAGCAAGAAATTCATTTTGGGGAGTAATCAAGAGCTGTAGACAATTAATGAACTTTCTTTCGAAAAAATCTGCTTGTTTCTCTTCCCTGCCTCATTTGCCAGCGACAGTGCTTTTCCTGTAACCTGACATGTGTTTGTCAGAAAGTTTAGTGAAAAATTACACCCTCCCTTCACCTCCCCTCCCCCCCCCCCCTCTTGCTTGAACAACACTTTTTATGATTTTATTATCATTCCTTTGTCTAATAATTTATACCTAAAAGATCTGATAAACTTAATCCCAGTTGTACACCTTTCATCATGCTCACAGTCACTATGGCAACAGTCAGTGTATATTATACAGATCTATTTTGATATCTGTGTGAAATAATGACATTGTGATAGGCAGTGTCATCAGTGGTTGGCTCAAGTCTTTTTTAATTTTGACTTAAATTCCAATCTATCCCCCTAGCCTGCCAAAGTATTGTTTCATCGATATCTAACTGGCTTGTCATTAGCCAAACATTTCTAACATTACCAGGGATGGCTGTGACCTTTTCAACTTTGGTAAATAGCATCAGGTCAAAGAGTCAATATCAAGCAGGGAATATTAAGTCATCTTAATGAAAGTGAACCACAGACAATACAGTGAACTAGAAACACCATGTTTTCATCCTGTTAGGCGAGGGATACCATGACTAAACATGCATGCATCTGCAGAAGTTTCCTGTAGATAATAATGATACAGTGAACTAGAAACACCATGTTTTCATCCTGTTAGGTAAGGGATACCATGAATAACCATGCATGTATCTGTAGAGGTTGCCTGTTAATAATAAAGGTAAAAAGTACCATTTCTGGATTTTGTCAAAGTATGTGACAAAGTGTGTTGTTTTGATACACCTTAAGCATAGTATGGGGTCAAGAGTCTTAAACTTGATTTAACCATCTTCATCATGGCCCATTGTCAATTTTGTTATTGAATTAAGAGGAAAAATATGCAGTTCAACTGATATTTGCCTGCAGGGTGAAACTATTTAAAGAAACAGAAAAGCTTTTCCCCGAATCATAAACATTTCAGAAAAAGAGAGAAATTATCGACGAAGAGATATCTCAGATGCTTACCATGAGGATGGGTGATACTTTGGGAGGGGGAGAGGGGAGGGGGAGGCGGATATGTGAGGGAGTAAGGCATAATGCTATATCAAAATGTTGATTGCAGATCGGTTCAGGCAGCTTTGATGTGTACTGTATAATAGAATGTTATTTTTTCTGCTATCCCTTTATTGTATAAACAACATCATGCTCAAATGTTGTCTTGTGGAATATCTGCTAGCATCTTTAGCTTTAATTGGTAGTATTCCTTTGCCTTCTTGATAATCAATGTTCTCAATTTCCAGTAAGACATAATTACAGTGAATTTTCATCATCAAATTTAATTCAATAGTCTATGTCTTTCTGTTGATTTTGCTATCTGATTTGTAACTGCAGGTGAGTCACATGACTTACCCTGTTGCTAGGGTGGGAGATACTTGCAGGTTTTCATTTTAATGGTTTTGATCTCAAATTGATATTGCCTGAAATGCCTGTCAGGTGAACTGCATCATGGGAAATGCTGTTAAATGGCAGGATGCATCCTTATTTTCTTGAACCATTTAATTTTTGCATAATTTCCAGCTGATCATGTCCACACTTTTATTGCATAATTTGTAGTGATTACAACATTGTTTTATCACACAGCTAAGTGCTTTGGCCTGTTTGATTTTCTGTGAAAGATTTTTTTTTTTTGTGGAAAAATGTCTATTTCATATCTTTGCTTCATTATCTGATATAAACTTGCAGAAATGTTGTTTAAGTTAGTGAGAACATTGCAAGAAGAAGACAAACAAACATGCAATAGACTGGTACAGTAGTTTGCCTAACAGTTTAACAGTATGACATTTAGGGTCCTAAGCTCTGCTCATGTTTAATTTCAATGTTCGTTGACTGGCCTTTGGCTTTATGTGTAACAGAAAGATAATTGGTGAAAATGTGTCTTAGTTTATTAACTATAAAATGTCAGTGAAAATTTATGGTTTTTATTTTTTGTTTCATCTTTTGTGAGCTGGAGATTAACTAGATTTCTTTGTTTTGTTTGCTTTCAGTACATGTGCCTTTTAACATTTATTTATGTTTGTTTTTATGTTTTAATTTAAATTGTTGCCTAGTGTTATGTTGATGCAGGTGCATCATACGGAAATGCAAAGGTCTGTAACAATACTTAAGGTTTCTTGAAGATAAAATATTAATTTACTCCACAAAATTATAATCGGAGATGAAAACTTTGCTCTCTGTTAACGCCACTATTACTGTGGCTGGTATTATTAATGATGTTAATTTCATACATTCTCTTCCTGTAAGCCTCACACCTCAGTTTCAACTGATAATTACGCAAATTTAGTTTGTTCGTTTAATGTACATCAGTACATGGACCAATTTTCAGCTAGTGAAAACAAGTCCCTTTGTTACTCGGAGGTCAGATGTTGTTTCTCGTAGTAGAACCTGAGTAAAGTAGATTGACCAGCATGCAGTTTAGTAACTTGCTAGCCGGTGTAGGGCAATCACATCCATTTCACTTTCTCCTTTCTTATTTTTGACCTTTGACATCCAGGCGTTCCTCTCTTTTTATCGCTACTTGCTTGTGAACACGTGATCTGTCGTGTTAATACTGAAGTAAATTGCAGTGGAACAACAGTGTTGAAAAAAAATGACACAAAGTTTTAGAATATCTTAATCAAGCAATTAATTTTCCATAGATGGTTATATTGCCATTACCCTATCATCTTGTGTAGTATTGAGGCCCTTCTCAAATTATTTAAACTTTGGAAAGTTTATCAATTCACTTTTGTTAGAGAGATTATCAAATTCCTTTTTAGTAGCTTTAACCTGTTGAAAATACCTTGCATTCCTGAATAATTATCAGTCATAACTCATGAATATTCATTTATTCACATTTTGTTTGTTTTCCTTCATTTATTAGAGTTTAGTGAGTTTCAACTTGGCACACCAAAGCCTGACATTTCTTCTTCTATAACCCTAATTAATGTTAAAATCAACTGTAGTTTTCTTTTTGTTCCATTAATAATAGAGTAATTAGTTTCCTACATGTCAAATCAAGGCCTTAACTTTCTTTTTTGCAGTTGCTCTATCAGAATATTTTAGCAGATCATTTTAGCATATTTTTATTGTCTTTATGTTCACCGCCAAAGTTTAGCATCTTATTAAAGTGACGTTTTTGAGTCGTTTTAATGCCATTTATTTTTCTCTGCTTTGAATGAAATCCCTCTTAGCCGTTTCGTCCCAAAGCATGTTTAGTTTGAGCTGTGTAATTGTTACCTTTTAAAAACAATGAAATAGTGATAATTCATATCATTAATTTACATTGATTAACGAACATGTTTTTGTTGTCTAGTCTTCAGGTTGTCTATTATCCATATGCTAATTTTAAACATGTTTTCATGGCGCAGTTGTTCAGCAAGCAGTGACTAGCATCATATTCCATAATCATCTCAGACTAAAATTGTAACCCCAATATGCAGTCAGTTTTATCCACCACCAGGATCTAACGGGTGGTCAGGTCTGACAAGAGGGAGGGGGGGCATGGGGATTCAGGCCCAGGGCCCAGGGACAGGTAGGGAGCCATTGAAAGATGGGATAAAGAATGAGGTATTCTCACACTGATAGTTTACCCTCATTCAGGAAAAATCACACACTTTGAAAATGGGCCCTGTGATGTCATTGTGTAACTATATGATCAATTTGCAATCTGCAACCAAATTATATGTAAATGATGGATGAGTTATTCCAGTAACTGTCACCATGGTAACAGAGTATTGATTTGAATCATCGGAATCAGATCAAAGGCGTTTATTGTCAAAATAGTCCACTAATGATTTTGAAAGAATTTAAATATAGCAAATGGGTACATCTGAAATGTTAAAAAGGATGGACTCACACAGAAAATTTTACATTTCTGTTCCTTTCATGTTCATATTTTATCTGTATACTGTTTGTGGTCATCAATACCTGACTGTTGTTTATGTTTCTTCCCAGTATTTTTATTTCTTCATGTACATTTTGTCCAGAATTATATATGAATATTAATAGATGTGAATGATATAATCTGTATTGAATTACTTACATGTATGAGTAAATGTTAAAGCAGAGTAGAGGAGAAAGTGAAATGTTTTATGTGATCTAGGAAAAGGATGTGTCACCATCACATAGACTCCCTCCAGCTCCATTCCCACCCATCCCATCCCATCCCACCCCATCACCCTCTCACCCCAAACCCCCTTCCCCCCAAGTTAACATGATTGAAAGGTCTCTAATTCTAACTTCTGCTAACACGACCTAAGGATTACTTTTACAGTTTGAATTTGAAACATTTGCTGTTTCTCTGGCAATCTGCAAAACGTATAAAATGGTTCATGTTCATCAAACAATTCTTGCAGAATATTCCTCGATTGGAGAATATTAGTAACAATTTGTACAAATCTAAATATTTCTGGATTGGATAATACTTCCACATTTGTAATACTTTTTAATCTAAACATGTTGAAAAACAAGATGACTGGAAAATGATTTTAGCTTATAGTGCTATCATTTAGTATCGTTAGGTACATTCATATTCGCAAAGTTTGTTGATATTGATATTTCAATTTATTGGCAAAACTAAGAAGAAAAGGAAGATGATTTTAATTATATCTCATGTTTTATATCCTTTTATTTATTGAAATTTGTCATCGTTGGTCAGATGCCATTTTTCATGTATTGCATTGAAAATGTGTTCGTTATGTTTATTTATGCCTACCCAGACATTGAATACATGGCGCAGTTAGTTTCAATTTAAGCTGTGTCATGCTCAAGCATTTACCCGACATTATTGATGAAAAATTTGCAGCCATTTTAGGGGAAAATTTGGCAGCTATTTTGGTGGAATGAGTTCTTATTATTAACAAGGTATTCTCCTTTTGACCTTTGTCAGTGGTGTTGATAACAGTAAGCTCCGCCTACTTCGATAAAGTGATTTCCCATTGGCTTGTTTAAAGATTGATGTGTAAAGTGATTTGAATATTATACAATTGAATGTCGGTACTGATGAGCAAAGTTAAGGGCGCTTGTCAGTTGTTTTTTTTCCAGTTAACTTGTATCATATATATAGGTGAATCTTATGTACTTATTGTGATCAAATTGCTATACTGTTTGATTACCAACAAAGATATCTTTAAAGAAAATATATTTGTGTTAATTTCTAATTTATCCTGTGCGTCTTCGTACCTTTCAATGTAAAAACAGAACTGTATCCATTTACGGTAACTTAAGTTTCATTTAATAGTATTCCCTAGAATTACCTCATATAGTGGATTTTTAAAAAAAAATTTAAAAATATATGTATGCTTTATATGCCTTGTAATGACATTGTACCAGGCCAAATTTACGGGTACAAGATCTTTTAAATAGCTGCTCTCTGCATGGCATTGGAATCATATGGATAGGGTGTGGATATGATGGGCACGCATATTGTTGTTACATCCAATGTACAGGTATATCAAAAGAAATTAATGTGGACTGAACAATTGACTCTTGTGTTTTGCTGAGTTTTGCTTAGGCTGTTAGTTTAGTTCATTTGTCATATTTCTGGTCTCGATACAAAGGTCAACAGGTTCGTTCAGGGGTTGTCAGGATAGAGTGTGAAAGCTATTGACGAGTGTAACGTAGAACAAACAATTGATGGATTGCCGCATCACGATAAACATTGGAAAACAAGCACTTTGATTAGGTAAATACCTATAAGGTACGTGACTTTCGGCCGGCCGATCGAGGTGTTTTATATATGTGGACGAACTTCACATACCCGTACTGCTGGTATTAATTCACACTAGTATTTCTCCACCTCGGCATGCACTGCCTGGAGTACAGAACACATGTTGATATTAGAAGTAGCATAGTTCGCGGACGGGAGATGTGGGTGGGGCGAGGAGGGGGTGGGACTGACTATACAAGAGTTGAAACGAATTCAATGTGGGATAAAGAATCTGGCTCAGCCCCTGGAACTCACTGTGGTATAAAGACCAAGAATCGGGCCTATACTGCTTGCTGAATATAGTTTATTTTTTATCTTTATTTCATTTACTTCAGTTATAATTTTCTCTCATAGACAAATATCACCCGTCGTGCTCTCCGTCAAGCTTGTCGCTTGCCTAGACGGCAGCCGACGCCGTGTAGTAGAAAGGAATGAAGTTGTAAAGGTCAGCGGGAACAGACGCACTATATCATGTCGAGTTGGTTGCAATCTTAAACATGCATATTGCGCGGCGGTCTGACGAACATTGACACATTACTATAGGAAACATTTACCTAATCCCATCGGCTTGCTCTTCGTTTTTGTCAAAGCCTTCTCCCCCTCTCCTCCCAATTTTCTGCATTGCACTCAAAGGTGGTTGACTCGCTAATTAGGGATTAGCGAAAAGGTTTTATCCGCGTTGATCTCTTGGTAAGATTGAAGGGTATACCGATATCCAATAATGAGTGAATGCACTGGCGGATCCAGGGCCTTTGTTTGGGAGGGGCCAAAGTGGCATTAGAGTGATATGGGGGAGGGGTCTAATGGGGGGTGCCCCCTCCCCTTTGGAAAATTTTCTATTGCTGAATGCCCTCAGATGCAATTTGGTGCGACAAAAGTGTACAATGGTGATGTTAATTTACTTCTAAAAAAAATGTTTCCCAGGTGTAACTTTCTAAAATATTTATAAAACAAAGTTGGGATCATCTTTCTCAAGAAATTTTATTTCTCATAGGTTATAAATTTCTTACAACCAGCCTGTAACTGCAAAATGGTGATAAACTGTAAATCCTCATGCTCATACATTCAATTTTAAACCAGAAAACGAAAAGGTTTAGAGTAGTCTACCACTGCTATTCCTCTCAATTTTTTTAATTTCCAATCATATGATTTAGCGGATGCTCGGAAACACTTTTTGGCTCACCTTTGGGGGGGCCATGGCCCCCCTTGGCCCCCCCCCCCCCTTGGATCCGCCAGTGAGTGAATGGTTCATGGCTTTGTTATAAAGTGACAAAGTTACAACACAAAACAAAGCTTTAAGAAATCGCACAAATGCACTCTCCGCGGTATTAGCTATTATTATGTATCGCAACCCCCTCCCCCAATTCCCACGCGCGTTTTTGTTTCGAAAAATGGGGCAAAATGAAGCGCTATATACGTAAAACTGAAATGATGTGAAAATATTTTGTACGAATTCTGAGTCAATCCGATATGTTTATCGATATTCGGTACCTTGCATAATCCTGTGCTCAGTTTTGTGATATATCAGATGTCATCAATCCGTATCTTACTACTAAACCGCAAGTCGAAAACTTGGCGAAATATTTTAACTGTAAACATTTTATTTACATGACATACGTAACCTGTCAATCGTTTTAGTAGTATCAGTCGCGACTTAACGTTGCCAAACTGAACCACGGGAACGAACGGTTACCGAGAATGGTTGCCTCCAGAGGATACGGCATGGAAGGCCAATACTAAACCGCTATAGCAGGCTACTATACTTCATTGTCCCTTCATCGGCGTCTAGTCTCCTGAATGGTCTGCAGATAAGAGCCTGACAAACTTGATACAGGAGTTTGCAGTGGACCAAAATATACTTTAGTTTATAAACGCTCTCAGAGCAGCAACACTGAGATCCATGTACAAAAATGACTTCCCATGTCAACAACATAACTGGAACCAATCAATGGCTCGGTTAGGGGATGTCCTCCTCAACCCCCCCCCCCCCCCTGCTCTATATCTATCTATCTCTCAGTCAGGGTCTGTTATGCCTTTTCTAGCTTGCCATTTCCGATACCCTTCCCCGCTCCGTATTATCTCATTTTGTCGTATAGAATCACCATATGAAACAGAACCGAATTGATCACCTGTAGTCCTTCCCGTCAAAAGACTCTTATGATGTCATCAAATATTTACCCCAATCCTTGGCATCCCTGCCTCAAGTACCGGCTTATTCCAGCTAATTCCCCGTTCTGCTGATAATGTTTGAATGAACATATTCTAGGTTAGTAAGAATTATAACTCTTGATGTTTCATTCAAACATCAATGTGATCACATCTCATGCGAGATAAGCTCGCCACTTGTACCAATTACATCAAGCGAACAATTAACTCTCGATTCACTGTACCACAATGTGAGCTGCAACCCAATCAGGGCCCACGGTTACATTGAGGAACACCGCTAGAAACACGATACGCATGTATACTTAACCTATTACCAATGCCCGTGCCCTGTCTAAATTCTTTGTCAACTATATTTGGATGTCACATTTTGATGGAAAGGTAAATTTCGGAGGCTGTCTGTTCAAATATTCATAAGGTTTCATCGGAACCTCGAACACGTGGGTTTTTAAACCGAACCCTCTTTTAAGCTGTCTGATCTTGTTAAAAACAGAATCGGCCATAACATTGAGCAATCAGTCAGTATTCGTCAATCGCAAACAAATTCAGTTGGAACTTGCCGAGAGGAATGGGAAGCTTAATATAAGGTCATGTGTGTGTATGCAAATTTGTTATAACATATAATATTTCAAACTTACTTTGGAGTACGTATTTGAAGAATGCTGTTGATTGTTTCTACTTTGTTAACTCACTGAAATGTATTGGATATTTTTGGCCGGTATTTAGATCAGTCTGTACAAGCAATTAAGATTTTGTATCTTCTCTCTGACGGACTCACAGCGACAATAATTTTATACGGACTATTTTATGCAGGCCTACATGTGAATAACATTCTTCTGGGAGACACGTTAACTTATTTACCGTGATGATGTTGTGAAAATACTCATCTCAAAAACTAACTGGCAGAAAAGATATTGTTTCCTGGACACCTGAAAAGACATCCACGAACTGTCGGAATTAATTTCTTGATTTCATATTTTCTTCACACGGATTTCTGTGTGATATTGATGACAGAAACATTTGAAAGTGACGTTAAATTGCTGACTTCTGCTGTGTTTATTGGTTTCGTGGATTTCATGGGGAGGTCAATGTTTTAGTAAGAACACACCGACAAGTATACGACTTGACAAGAATGTTATGTCCGATAAAGATATTTTCTCTACCTCCTCTCCCGTTATCTTTATATTTAGAACACAATGACAATAGTGCATTTCATGTGAGATCAAAACAAGACTGTGTTGAAGCTATATAGGATCATCTCTGTATGGTAAGGAGTATTGGTACGGAGTCATATCGTGAAGTCAAGTCAGCAGCTGTTTGGATGATAATTCTCTTCAGTGATATATCTTTGGGACTTATTTCTGGGATTTATTAGGTAAGTACCACATATACTTAATTAGGTCTTTCGTCATAACACTATAACCCCCTCGACCGTTGCTTTAAAGGTTACGTTATTCCATATAAGATGTAAGTAGGATATGATGTACTGTTTGAGTCTACTCACGTTCGGGATGCACTTTATGAACCGCGTGAAAATTTTGTTTATTCTTTAAGGTGATGGGATATTGTATAGCCGTGTTGTGTTGTATTTGAGTTGGTGTTGTTGTGATTTTAGTCGTGGGACGTGGTTGTAGGTAAATAGTTGAATTTATGAGGAAGGCTTGCTTTGAGTAATGGACTCGGCTAGTTACATAAGCGACCTACAGTGAGCACGACGGCAATACATATTGGCATGAATATAGTAGAAGGCCGAGGGTTGAACAAAAATGGAACGGTACACACCCGCTTAATTTTGGCAACGGATTGTAAGAGGGTCCTGTAACACCCCCCCCCCCCTCCACCGCATCCTCAGTCTCATCCTACTAATATGTATACAACCATAAAACATTATGTTATGTGCTTCCCGATATAGAACAGTGCAACAAGAGCCAACAAAATACCTATCTTTAC
>JAIPMN010005628.1:0-12463 GCA_020650975.1 Apostichopus californicus
TCTGAGGAACTGGCCTAATCGTCTTTGTCTTAGACTAAGCAGTTCAGCTACTTTCATTGATGGGCGGTAGATGTTTAAAGGTCATTTCTCAAAAATTGAATGTGGCACAGTAATACAATCTGGACTGCTAGCAGTGTTTCTAACTTAATTTTGTTCCGACGGTCATCCTTTAAAGGAAGGAAGGTCACATTAGGTCACGAGGCTTACGACATCTAACATCTGTCCAGCTTGAATAAGGTTTGCTTCACGAAATCCGATAATTAGGAAACCAAGGTTCATCACATTTTCAAGCATATAGGATTAAATTATTCCTTTGGCAAGAAAAAATACCTAAGGGTACTTTGCTAGAGGTTGAGAAAGGAAAATGCGTAATATTGCAAATACTAAATGAGTAACAATTAACTTTCGGTGGGCATGAATATCATGATATCATCTTCTCTCATATTTCCATATTTCTGAGTAAGAAGTAAATAAAATAATAAAACACAGAACGGACACAAGAAATGAAAGAGTCAAACAGTATACAAGTGAGTACAGGTTTATTGAAATATGAATTGCAATCGATTTTAGGAGTGGGTTGGGGGATGGTGGGGAGTAGGGTTTGAAAGTTATATATCTACCAAGAATTGTGATACTCAACACTTAATATCTCAAAGAGTGAAGTAACTGACATTAGATAATAATAAGTGTGGCTCCAAAAATTATGTGGTATATTAAAGTATGTGGTACATTGCTACAAGTTTACAGATCTAAATTCCTGAAAATGGTGACCATGAACTGACATTATTTTCGGACACTGATGTGTGTAAAATTAGAACAAATACGGTAAATGAGCTCATTCGGGCAAATGCTTCGATGAAGACTGTATACCAATTTCAAATATGAGTGGCCATTTGTTTTAGATGTTTTTTTGGAAAGGGTGGGCGGGGTTTTGATAGCACTTAATTTTGGAAGTACAAGGCTACAATTGTTTTTCACTTGATGCTTATGCTGAACTAATAATAACGGTTGCCTGGTTCTAGAGGTAAAATGAAATATTGATACTAGCAAATGGAAATCTTTTTCAAAAATGTATGAATCAACTATTGTACGACAACACTTTCACGTAAGACATGAAGCTCTATTCACTTTATTAGTCCCAAGGTTAAATCTCGACTGTATCCCAATAGAACAGAAGAAAAAATAATAATTAGCTAAATCAGAAGAAGCCCATCAATACATAGAGAGAAATTATAACACATCAACGTGTAATTGTTAATTCTACAAAGCTCAAGTCAGCAACAACCCTTCCTCTTTCGTTTTAGGTACTTAAACTCTAAAGTACTAGACAAACTTCTCTAATTATTTTATTCATCACCTCTGCTTTTCTATTGTCATGATGTGAAACTACATGAATAGCTTGAATATAGATCACATGCCCACTAGATCAAAAGACGAACTGATAGCAGAAAAACTAACATAAAACATTCAAAACTGTACCTTTTAACTAAAGTTTGGTTCAATACTTCATGAAACAAGTTATAACGACTACGAGCAAAAATAAAATAAAATTTCAACTTAAAGTTGTTATAACTGTTGATGAAACGATTAAGTTTGTGATTCAAATAACTATCAATATCTTCAAGATTCTCAACCAATAATACTAATTTTTTCAGATAATCAGAAAGACAAATACAAAGGCCGACAACGTGACCAACAATTCAAAATGTGTTAGGGTTGTCCACTGTTCTTAAGCTAAATTGTACAAACAATTGTCTTAAGATAAATACGACAGCTGAAAATGCAAATTTTAACAAATGACCTTGCTTAAAATATAAACCATGGTAATAAAAAAAATTGTTGATTGGAACAATGGGAAACGTTACTATAGAAATGAGTAAGAACGAAAAAACGAATTGAAAATTAAATAAGGCACAGCTAGCAAGTGACGTCATATGCAACCGGTCCCCTTACATTGTACAAGTACGCTTCTTCCATTACTACTAAACCATAATTCCAGTGCTTGACATACAGTAAATCGATAACTTACCAAATAAGTTAGCATTTGTGCATTTTAAATGCTCACATCGTCGACAAAACACATATCATATTATATTGTGACGGGTCTTCTGACCCTCATGTGGCTACATTACAATATATACACAACCACGTAACATCGATAAATCAATAAATGAATGACAAGCAAAACTAATTTACACAGTACGTCAAAAAGATATTACGCAACCACTATTTAGAGTATTAGTAAATGCAACGGTTTGGATATAATTCAATGTTATATTGGTGAACCACTACTTTCTTTCTCAAACGGCTCAAACAAAATTCTTAAAAGGAATGGCTGTCGTAATAAACCTCGACCAGTTGACGTTACGCATTATGACAGTGAGCTACTAAATTAACCTTGCAAACGTTGCACTGTACTCCACTTCATAAATAATTTATCTGATGAAATTTGCACACTGCACTTTCGATACTATACTCGCCTGGTTGCATATTCCCCCTGCAGAGGTTAGGGTATACCACATGGCCTTGGCTGATTAAACAGAAACAAGTTGTATGTTGCAAGCAGTATATCATAAAGGAAATCTGAGCAAATTTAGAACTTGAGAAGCAAATGTACGATAATCTAAATCAAATCCATACCCAGAAGGAAAAAAAATTGAAAAGAAGTAGAAGCTGCTTCTTACCCAAACTACTCCTAATATTCGACAATGAGACACTTTAGAAGAACAAATCAGTAACTAATGATTACGTCACCTGCCTTGTAACGTAGGCCTGCCTTAGATCCTGAATGGCTTCTTCTTTCGTTATTTCTGTCCAACCCTGAGGAAGCTTTGCCTCTCCGTGACCATATAATCTTGCAAAGTCCTCATTATATCGATTCATCACCCACTTCCAATATTTAAGAGGTGTGTCATTTTGTATAGGCTGTATGACCCAATTTGGAAAATCTTTCTGATAGTCACAATAATACCTCCTCTGCTGCCCATCCCAGTATGAATCAGAAGTTGTTACGGAAGATGTGCAAATGGCGCAGGTAAGTCGCATGTCCTTTTTTGAAGCACATCCGACGACTCCTTCTGGATAATGCAGCTCTGCTCTGTGCATTTCGTGTTGTTTCGTCATATTGTCACACGGAACGTGGCACATTGGACATTGCTCCATGCATCCGCTCACGTGTTTCTTAATCTCAAAGTGAGGTTTTGTTGGTAACGAACTAAGAAACTTCATAGCGTGTTCTGTCTGCCCTTCTTCTGGTAGCATAAGTTGCTCTAGAATCTGACATTCTATATCTTTGACGCTTTTTATGACTTGATCTCCGAAAAAATTGAGGTCTTTAATTTGAAACATGTAAAGGTTCTCGACATCTTCATCAGACAAATGTAGAGATGGAAGATTTTTTTGTAGCTCGATACGTAAATGCATTATCCATTCACTGAATTTTTTACCGCTTTCGGCGACAGAGTCATCTCCCAAAGTTATCTCTACAGTTTTCCTAATAGAGCGAAGTAACTCCCTTGATATTTCTTCTAGTTTACTGCTAGCTAGGCGCTTGATATATGGAGTACCATCAGGTTTTCCATCTGTACATACTTTGGCAATCCTCCCAAGAGACCAGTTTTCCAGAAATCTTTCCAAATCGAAGATATAATCGTAATAAGAACCAAACTTATCGTTCACTGCCATATCTTCTAACACATTACCCAACAAAGCAAATTTGGATGCAAAATAGGGACATCCTTGTCTCACAGCTCCGTAGATGGCTGGGCCCAAGTAATTACGCATACGCTCAACTATTTTTTCCACAAATAAATTGGCAACGTTCTCAGACGCTCGTTTATCTTGAAAAGCATTCGAACAAAGTGCTCTAAAGTCCTTTTTGAGACTGTCACGTTCAAGCATTAGAAGCTCTCTGAGTGAATATTTGATATTGTATTCATTGCGCCCTTTCCGTATCATTGGCACGGCCCGTTCATAGGCGGCAACAATTGCATTTATCTTGGTATCCTGTGTTAATGTTGTGTCATGATACTTCTGATTCAAAGCATCAATAGTGAGGTCGACAAACTTCTTCATGATAGCAAGATCAAACGCCAAATCATTATCAATATCAAGCTTCAAAAGAGTGAGGGAGTTTTCGACAATTGTCGAGACAATGTCCTCTTGATTGCCATAAATAAGCCCCTTAGCTCTGCTGACTACCTTTCCTTTCCAACTTACACCCAGTTTTTTCTTCAGTCCCTTAGTGAGATCTTTCTTCTGTCCCTGCTGAAATATGTATGATCCAAGTTCACTATGGACTTCTTCAAAAGTAACCTCGCGGGTTGGATGCTTATCGCATATTTCCTTGATCCAGCACTCCCACAGTTCATCAAACTTTTCATCAATTTCCTTTGTAGAAACAACTGTCTCTAGTGACTGCGCACTTGAGTGTTTCGTTCGTAAGTCAACTGCTTGCTTCCTAGCTTTGTCACGAAGTTGGTTTTTACACTTTGGTAGGAGCACATCCATATGGTTCAGCTCCTTGATGCTTTCTGCAACTCTCTCCAGGACATCTTGTGCATCTTGCTCAATGTTTCTCCCTGTTACTTCCAAATCTTGAAGAAATTCATGTTCAAATTTGTGAAGCTGGTCCTCATCATCCTTCAAATTTTCCTGTAAGTATTCAAGGATATGGCGTTCCACTTTCTCACAAGCTTTTTCAACAACTTCTTTCACCTGTAACTTTAGATATTTCTTTGTGTTGTCGATCTCATTCTTCGAGGCGATCTTCAAGACTTGCTTAGCGTCGGATTCCCACTCCATAATCTCTTGTCTCATCTCGCCAACCCACTTTCCATATGCATGCTGAAATTGTTTGTATCGCAATGCAACGACACAGTTCTGAAAGCTGAAAATGAAATTTTCCTCTTTCACAGCGTTCCAAACGTCTGTTGTTCTCTTCATGAACTGTTCAATGCTCCTGGTTGAGAGTTTCAAGTCGCGCACTATTATTTGTTTCAACTTCAAAATCTTCTCACTATAGCGGTGGTTCGGAGGCGCCATCGAACCTTGCCACAAGCTTGGTATATATTGAACTTCATCGTTACGCTTCAAGTTAAATACGTCTGAAAATCGTGTATATAAGTTCTCATAGCCTTCTTCTTTAGCTGCTGCGGCGATAGCCTCATCGAGGTTATTAAGTATACTCTGCGTACACGCCTCGTTTTTGTCCTCTGCTGATAGATCTGCAACAAATTGCTGGATAATTCTGCATATTGATTTAATGTGGACTTCTTTCATACGTATAAACGCATGTGCCGCTATCTGTAAGACGTCCGTCATGTCCTTTCCTACGGTCTGCCCAGCAATGTTGATAATGGTTAAATCAGCTAAGCACAGAGCAAACGTGGCTAGTTCATTGTCATGCCTGAAATCATCTCTTAAGGACCTCTCTGGCGCTTTCAGCCCTTCTGTGTCTATGATAATAATATAATCACATTTTGCCTCATCTTGAAGATCTTCATGCACCTTTAGGAGTTGAATGAATACACCCCGTGTGCATCGACCGGCACTGACAGCAAATCGAACTCCAAACATACTATTTAACAAGGTTGACTTCCCGCTACTCTGAATTCCAAGCACCGCAATAGCACAGACCGTTGCATTTTTCAAGCGACTAGCAACCACTTTGAAAACCGCCTGGACCCATTTTATCGGAACTCGGCCAACATCACCGTCTAGAATTTCAAGCGGATAACCATTCATAAGAAGATTAGCAGCAACTTCTGGGAGCAGATTAGGTTTTATCATAGTGTCCACATCCGTGCCGACTTGCAACTTTACGTCTTCGTGGGCTTCGAAGCGCTGTCCAAGCTCTCGTAAGAAATGTTCTAGGCCAAGTGATCCACTATCCAATTTCTTTGTGATCTCTTGTGCTTGAACAAGAAGATTGTGGTCTTTCTTTATTAATGCGTTTAGTTTCTTTTCCTCGTCGTCAGATTTCTCCATTTTGTCGTTTAGTTTGCTCCTTTCTGCGTTTGTCTCTCTTGCTTTGTCTTGTATACGCCGAAGTTCCTTACGCAGAGGGCCAAGAGTTTCTTGAGAGAGGTCATTCATGTAAAAATTGAACCAAGAAATAAAGTATTGACTTGATTCAGGTGTACCTCGTACTGCCTCGATGAACTGCAAAATATCTTTTCCTGGCTTAGTGCGAAGTTGTTTTTCTCGAAGAGTCGACATTTTGTCCTTCAGATCATCGTGGTAGTGCTCAATAGTGCGAAATTCTCTATTGGGCCTATAACCTTTGTTCCATCTTTTATCCAGTGCAGCCCACTCTTTCCATTGTACTTCTTGAAGAGGTAGATGAGTTTGTTTGTATAATTCTGGATTTTCACGAACGCTCTTTATAATATCATTTGCCAACTTCTTTCCCTTTAGGCAGCTTTCGTTATCCTCATCAACCTCAATATTCAAGCTGTCGCACAAATTCACCAAGGATTCAATCGTCTTGGTACGAGGAGGTAACTTCTTTTGGTCCTCTACAGGCCACATTATATGATTGAGCTCTTTGCAGATGTCTTTTCCAACGTCTTTCAGAAATGGTTTGCTAAAGATCTTAGTGACTTTTCCTTGTCGCTTAATGCTGCCCTCATTATTTGAAAGGCCTGAACTTCTACAGACGATGCATATTAGGTGTTTACCAACCATCTGTGATACTTTCCTCATCTCATCACGACAATCTTTATACGACGAATCGTCCACTAACAGAACAACAACATCCGACGCTTTGCACGCAAACTCTCGTTGCTGTGAGAATTTGTAATTTAGAGCGTCCCCTCTCAAATTGAAAAAGGTAACTGCATCGTTCAAGGCAATACCCCCACGTTGGTCAGTTACAGTCTCGGGTAGGAACCAAGCGGCTTCAAGCGTCCCTTTTGACCACTTTGCACAGGGAAATTCTTCCTCTTTGTCAACAAAGTATGGATGATCATTGTTTCCTTGCAGCGTACCCATGACTTTGTTCAACAACTTAGACTTAGAAATGTGTGCATTTCCAAACCGCATAAATGTGACAATGGGAAGAGCTTGTGTAATCATTGATTTTTCTACAGGCGATATCTCATTTCTTGGCTTCCAGGATTTATAGATTTTGCGAAGACCCCAGAGCAAGAACTGAATTTTTTCCCCGTTCCGTAATCCAGGAAGTAGAACTGGAACAGCTAACCTACATTCCGCCATCTTCCACAAGAGCTCCTGACGCAGGAATGCGTCGCAGCAATGAAGAATGCCGTGGGTAACATCCATAGAACTAATAACCGATGGATTGTCTTTGGCCGAGTTACCACTTTCATCGTCGTCGTCAAATATGTCCCCCTCAAGCTGACCTCCACCTGACGTGTCTTGAGAAGAAACGTCAGTTGGAAGTTCCAGGCATCTGCGTCCTCTGTAATCTAATGATGAGATATACCTCACATAGCTCCAGAACACGTCTTGACCAAAATTCGCATCTTGCATGACACCTTTCCGGAGAACTAATGCTTCACAAAAACCATGACGCTCTCCTGTTAGTCCCAGTTTTGCAAACAGATCAGGAAGCTTAGCGCTAAATGTCCCGCCACAATGGGATTGGTTGGTCGAGTCTTGTGGTGAAACAGTATCATCTTCACTTGCTGTTTCGTATGTGTCGCTGCCTTCATCCTGCTTCTCCTCAGTATTGTCAGGTGAACTGTTCGTTGCCATCCAAACATTGCTGAGGGCAACACGCAATTTTTCATTTGAGTCATTCAAGTTCCCTTGTTGGTTCTTTATAACCTCCCAAACAGGTATAGTGTTCGGTAGTGACGAGGCACCACTTATCACAAGAGAACTTATCTGCAAACATCTCTTCCAATCTATAAACTCTATGCATTCATCTTGCTGTCCCCCAAACAACTGAACTTGTCGATGGAACTCGATAAGCTCTGTATCTTTACCTTCGGCTTTCAAACTTACAATATGTGACTCTCCACCGGCAAACGATGTACTAACTTCTTCTTCATCAGTTGTTGCAAATTCTTCTTCTAAAAGTCTCAGAATCGTTGCTTTCTCAAGTTTGGTGTCAGAAGTGTGAATGATTTCAACGGAACGTCCACCAACTACAAATGGTCCACTAGGTACATGGGAGCCGAAAGTATTAAAAAAGTCTATGATAAGGTCATTGACTTTAGCGTTTGTTACATATTCATCTGAAGAACTCAGACAAACTGTGATATTCTGAAGAGATTCAATAGCATCATCTGTGAGTTTGATACTGCATTCACCGTTGATCCTTTCCAGACTCTTCGCGAGATACCACGTGTGCTTCACTTTTGATATATATTGGACGCTGTCAGGGATATCAGAAGATGCATGTGTCGAAACTTCATTTGGAAGATTTTCGTAACCATGTGAACAAAGTGACAAGAACAGGTTTTCAGATTGTTTGTCAAAGAAAACTCTGGTCTCTGATATCTCCTTAGGTTCGAAAGGTGTACCTTCGTGCACAGACAATTTAGCAAGGGCACCTCTTGGTTTAACCACGCCACTACCATCACTGTGATTAACATACAAACCTCTTAAAGTCAACTCTTTGTGTAGTAATGTCTCGTATTTGTCAGACATTTTACTCATTCACTGTTACTACATTAAATATTAAATGAAACTTCGAAATTACTAACGCCTTGACGTAACCTTGAGATCATCGTATATCGAGATGGATAACCCCATGCGTCTGCCTCTTCTTAGCGTTGTTTTCGAATGTTTAAAGACACAAACTTCAATGCGAATCCCCGCCAGAGGGTCAATGACCTGTAGAGATTAATCAAATATTAGATAAATTAACTAATATTGAGAGCAAGCATGAGAACAACCAAGAAATCGGTCAAGTTGACAATGAATGAATTCATTGTTCAAGGAATCAATTAATTATCAACCAAACAATCAATGAAGCAATCAACCAATCAATCAGTTTGATAACAAGTAAATCATGTAAAACACTAATGTAGGAAATACTTTCAACGTGATACATATTTCAATCAGAAAGTATGGTGAAATTAGTTGCATACATTGCTAGAATCTGAGAATGTTATAAAAGTGACAATTCACATTAAATATATCAGATTAATATTACTATATGTTGATTGAGGAATCGGGTTTGGATGTAACAAAATCCGGATAATACAGATCACGAAGGGTGACTTTAGGTAGAAGTTTATTTTCAGTATGTTACAGTTGAGGAAAAAATAGACCCAGAAAGCTTTAGCGACTTGTAACTCCTTGAAATTTCACTGAACTATTTGACTAATGTAGAGCAAGTGAGCTAAATTTGTCCAAGAACTAGGTGAAACCATCATAGATTTCCAACTGTTATTTCTAGCACTCTGTGAATATAAACCAATTGATTCCCTGGTATGGATTTTAAAATACAGACTTTTTATTCCAAAATGTTTCCATAACCTGAGAGAATAGTCTTCCAATGTGAAATATAGACGCAGATGCTATACGTATAGTCCAATGGACATTTTCTTTAACCAACTGTGAGCTAGAAAATCAGATCTGCCTTCAGCCACCCGTTCAATAAATGTTATGATTGAATGATAGTAACATGACATTGTTTATTCACTGTGAAATATTTCCACAACTACTAGAAGATAAAGCCAAAATAATCTAGTATAAATCATAACGTATAAGGCCGATTTGAGAGCGTTTGAGTTAACCCGCTGACGCCTACAACCTCAGACTGTGAAAACCGATAATGGCCCCATGAGTGTATTTAAAACATCCAAAACAAGAATATCAAATTTTTCTTGGCTATGTATTGTTGAAGATTACTTGAGATGTAGTGTATATTGAGCCCCTTCACTAAATAAACTGAGCTGAAGTTGACCATACTACGTTCAGCAAAAGAAAGTCATCGGTGAACCAACAGATTAATTGTAGCTTTAAGTTTTGAGTTATTGTTCTTACAACTATTTCAGACTTTTTGCCTGGTGACCTCATTTGACCTTTGACATCTTTGACAATTTCAATATGATTTTTGTACTAACCAAGCTGGATCATAGTTAGTATGAAGTACAACAAAGATTTACTTTTGAAGTTATCGTGTTTACAAGGTTTTAAGCCTTTGACTTATGTTGAAATTAGATAACCTTTGATTTCCATAGAATAGAGTGAGGTTCTTGTACTGAATAAGACGGATCCATATACCAAGTATGAAGTTTATACACCATGAAGTTACCGTGTGCAAAAGCCGATGCACCATACACACCCCACACAATAACCACCGCATATATTCATATTCCTTTCGGCAAGGAATACAAAAATAGAGTATTTCTAATGTTTCTATAATAGCTTTTAAGATATTCACCTTTAAAATATATTAAAAATTATCGAATGCTTCTTTAAGGCTTCAGAGACGATGAAGTTTGCTCCTAGGTGCAGAACTTAATGTTAATCAATTTTGTTTTATAAAATCTAATAACTCGACCCAAACACATTGCTTAACTGTATATCAACGTAAGGAGTACCGTTGCATGACACTCTTCAACATTTGTACGTGACCAATTTGTGATGTTTTGTTAACAAGTCACACGAGACCATAAAAGTCGTATGTTTTCCAATTTTTTACCAATTTTTGTGTTGCACTAAATAACCCAGTAACTGAAACTGACAACTCTCACTTGTTACAAAGGTTATTTCCCAAAACTTAAAATTGTCATAGAAATTCAACCAGGAATGATAACAGTTAGGTAAGTACTTGTTTTGTTTTTTGTTTTTTGGCTTTTTGAACCTTTGAAGAACTGATCATACAGCACGTTAGACACGCGTACCATCTCACGAGTTACAAACAAATAAACTTAACCTTTATTACCCTTGATTAGGTTTATCCGTGCATCGTTTCACTTTGGTTTTCATGAAAAGTTCGGTAGGGCATTTCTTTTAATATACTTACTTCAGATCATATATACAGCCATGCAAAGGGCGAATGTTCTTGTCAATATCATTTATATTAACGATGATGTCAGCTATCTTATGATTTAT
The DNA here is from genome assembly GCA_020650975.1 of Apostichopus californicus. NCBI lineage: Eukaryota > Metazoa > Echinodermata > Holothuroidea > Aspidochirotida > Stichopodidae > Apostichopus > Apostichopus californicus. Next base: position 11,038 of record JAIPMN010005628.1, read on the forward strand.
AACATAAATCAATGACACACTTTTCTTATCAAATCAATTTGGAACTACTAAGGAAATATGAGTAAAAGTTAACATTATTCATTCCGTATTTTTATGAACAATTTGGTTATATTTGTACAATCGTTATGACTATGTGCTGTTACAATCGCATGATCAAATATCATTACAGGCTAACACAACAACTGATAGATTTAGGTCATTACTTTCCTATATACGTTATATCGTTTGATACTGTATACCATCAGAAATTGTGATAGGTTTAAATATTTATCAACTTTCTTCCCATTCAAACTAGAATCAACAAAAATAAAGATAGAAACAACAGAAAAATACTTACGTATTCTTCAGGCGGCAAAATTAAGTTGGATATTCATAAAACTTGAGAGATACGTTTTTATACCGACCAGTCTGCAAGAAAGATAAAAACAACCCCATATTTTATTTAAACATGAGATCAAAATATTAGGATACGAACGAATATCATCACAATGTACACAATGATGTATTTTGAAGAAAAAAAATTTACCCTTGCACTTTAATCAGGAAATTTTAAATATGATTATGGTTACAAAATAATGAGGAAATAAAATCTCCAATTATCATTTATTTCCTAACGAGTATTTCCTCATCATTTGCATAAGTTTGCATGAGTACACCCTGGTTTTTGTGGATTCACGTAAAGCAAGTTTTCCTTCCGCTCCAGTAACCAGTGTTAGTTATTTTGGCACGCACAGACTACAACTGTTTATAAAACCGTGCGTTATACTGTCTGACAACCCAACTTTGACCTTAGGTAAACAATAAAATGCCGTGACGAAAATACATAAGAATGGTTATTTGCTGTTGTTACGTTGCAGCTAACATCCAGAACTCTTCAATTAGTAATGCCTATCACCAAACAGTTCACTGTCTATTATTTTACAAGTTGTCATAACGCTTGTCTTAAAGACACACACACACACGCACACACACATATATATATATATATATATATATATATATATATAGGCTATATATATATATATATATATATAGGCTATATATATATATATATATATAAAGGTTATATATATATATATACGCGTACAAAGCGGGAGGCCCGGGTTCGAATCCCGGTGGAGGCTGGAAGTTTTTTCACTGTTCTGGATTTTCCTTCTCATTACGTTTTCATTTATATATATTCATTTGCCTTTGTCGTTACTTCCATTTCATTAACATAAAGTCTGTTCAAAGTATTTCTTTCGAGATCCGGCTTTAGGAATCACAAATGATTTTCGAGTTGGTTAGCATCATGTTTGATCTCTAGAGTAAGGCAAAATATGTCACCGAAAACAGAACTAGTATTGTTCGATACAGGTGTCAAACGCCTACAGTGGATTTACGACCTTCCTTACCGGTTTCGAACCTCTGGACATACAATCAGCGT
>JAIPMN010005629.1:0-21484 GCA_020650975.1 Apostichopus californicus
CAAATTTTTTTAGTACGCTCCGCGCCAACCGATGGTGGCGCTACGCTTAGATAGTGACTTCGATATCCGTCCCCCCCTAAAATTATTGGCTTCCGCCGCCACTGCCAAGATAACATGGGCAGATACAGAGGATGCGTTTCAATCCTCACCCTTTGAGTCTGTTCTGTTCAAACAATGCTATCTTGCATGTCTATTTCCTTTTATCACATGTATATTAAACACCCCTAGTGAGACAATCAGTCCTGTCTATTACTCCTCTCACTGGTAAGATAACAGTAAGTCATAGGAAGGGTAAGAGGTTATCACTACCGTACTCTACTTAGAGAGCTGTTTGTTTCTGTGGGCACTTACATCCTAGTAGCAGTAGAGAGAAGAAGTCTAATAGATTAGAAAACAGAGTAATCTTGTGTGTTGACTTATTTTTCAATTATCCTCGGAACATTATACACCCGGCTCTTGTTTTATGCAACTTTTAATGTCTGGAAAGTGTCATTCTGGTATCTGAGAGGCTCATGCCATGGCAAACATTTTTCTTTCTTGTATTATTTTAGTGCTCCACTTGGATAATGTCATAGTTGTCCCTGGAAAATGCTGTGGAAAAGCAATCCATCCTCCCCTTCCAACACATAGCTACTTTTGTGTAATACTTCCATATTAGTTTGTGCATGCAATTTTCAGTCTAATGTTGATATTGCAAAGTGGGTAGTAGTATATGCAGTATAACATATCCCACCTTATCAAATGAGATTACATACAGTTTGATGGATGTCTACATTTAGTCACAGTCATCAAAGGACTGAGATGCTTGCACGAGTAGTGGCTTGAGTGTTGTTTTTATGTTTTACCTACAAAGCTTTGTCCATGCATGGTAAGTGAATATCATTAGGCCTTAAAATCATTGTTGAGTCAATTTAGGCAAAATAGCCTATAAAATTATGTCCAACACAACATACAGGTCTGGCTAGGCTGCATGAGCAGGCAATTGGCCTACCTCAAAACTCAGATATCTGGCAATAGGCTATACTGCTTATGCCCTTTTGCCACAATTTACAGTGTTGGGAATATGTTGCAAATGGAGAATGCATTTGAATATTGGTAAAATAGACAAATGTTCTAGGCTTAAGTTATGACCTAGGTTAACCTAAGTTACACCAGGGCAAGGCTACGTCTACGTACATAGGCCTAGCCTAAGTTAGGCTAGCCTATGTCCCTAGTATTGAAGTGTTAGTGATAGGCTAAGCCCAGGACATAATAGTCATCCCATGTTATTCTGGCATATGGATCTATCGTTAGAGATACAGTTTTAAGTAAAATGAGGTTGTGATCATTTTTGTTATTAGGTTTTTGTCATATCGCATCCTAATTAAGGACAACCGTAGCCGAAATAGGGGTCTAGGCTTACTATATCCCGGGTTCCGTGAATAACAATACAACATATTAGCAGACGACACGAGTAAATTATTTCAGATTCCTATGTAATTGCTTCTACTATCGCTTCCTAAGAATTACAAAGTGAAACTACAGTCCACTGCGACATTTTCGATGATTTTGCACCCAAATGCGGCACGCGATATCACCATTTCGAGTAATTCATGTCAACTTTATCACTTTAGTTTAGTCAAACACGTAGTGTTTGTATTACGCGCCGGTTCCTTCTTGCCGTACACAGAAAGCGCCACCACTTTATGAGTGGCTTCAGTATATGTCGCATGACGTCATTCTATCCTAATAAATTTCTATGGTGATCACCTAACTTAGCGAACTGCACACGATAATTCAAGCATAACAACTTACACATCCCTGCTCTGAGTCTGACTGGCGGTGAAGTGTGGACACCCAATTGAACGTATGCAATAAAAATAGACTATCTTGGCCCATGTTGAACTGGGAAATGATTTTTGTTTAGAAATCTCCCAACGTTTCACTGAAGAGTGAGATGTCGCGTAACTGGTTGGGCGCTTAGACCGAGGCCTATGCTACTGTTAGTAACGTTAGGCAGCTTAAGCTAAGTATATTATTTTCCTATATATTAGGACCCGAGAAAATGTGGGTAGAAGAAAAGTGTGTTCTCATTCCCAAATATTCTCAAACATTCTCAAATAGTATTATTAGGAGTACTAAATGGGTCCCAGGAGCCCAATCTGGCTCTTGATACCTCTGGGAGTAAATCACCCTGTCTTTTGAACTGTTTGTCTCTCAATTAAGTCTCATGCCAGTTACAGACTAAGTTAGATTCAACAATAATACGAACCTGCAATCTCGCATTATGATTTGAATTGAATTTTTTATACAGGAGGACATTGCATACCTTTTCATTGTCAAATATCACCAAGTGCGTAGCCAAGATTTCACATTAGGGGTGGGATAAAGGTGCGGATTCAATTTATTGACCCGTCAACGAGAGCACTTTGCGCTATCCGCGCTCTATGATATCGTGGACTTTAGCTGAGGCTTCAGAGCTTCAGTTCTTATACAATCGGCCGAGATTTCATAGCACTGGATATGATTAGCCTAATATTGATTTGTTGGGTAGAATTCAGTTAGAGAATAACTGACTAAAAAAAGGCAATTTCTAGGGTGGCCAAATCAAATCGGTGGCACTGTGGCAGTAGTCATAACAAAACAAACAGTATGATGTTGTCAAGGTGGGATACCAGTTTGAAGTTGTACTTAGTTTACAGCCTACATCAGGGTTGCCAGTTTTTCTGTAACACAACTGGTGAAATTAGAGAATTTACTAGCCAAATCGAGTGAATAAAAGGCCAAAAGCATTTTTGTTCGAATTCTGCCCCTATAGGCTACGTAGGTAGCCTACAATTTGGTGGTTTGCATTCCTTTTTCGATAGTTTGACTGTATGTATAGGATACCGGTGTAGATAGCATTTTAAAAGTGTGGGGGCCAAAAGGCTAAGATATACCGTTATGCCTTTAAAATTTATGTTCAGGCATACTGTAGATGGGAATGAGATATTCCAATTTCCACTCTTCTGAAACTTTATGTGAGATTTCTCTACAATGTTCTCCAAATTCTCCCTGCTCATGGTCCCCTTTTTCTCCCTCACTCTCTTTCTCCCTGTCTCTTCTGCTGTACATTTTAAGAGGGGTTCCCCCCATCCCCCATCCCAGCTACACGCTTGAATATCACCATTTCCAGTTTTGATCTCTCTAATCCTAGGAAATGTCATCTACTTCTACTACCTTGGAGCCTGGTTTCTTAGAATTTATCAAAGAGAAGGAGAAAGAAATAATAGAGTTTACAGATGAATTAAAACAGGTAATTACATTTCTATGTCTTCCATTACCAATTAAGCTATCAACTTGCAGATTCATATTTTGTAGGGATGAAATAATTGCAGATTGAGACTGGATTGCAAGGGATTAATGAACTGCCCACATTGGATAGGGCACTCGTAAGCTTTTTTCTAAACAGTAGGCATTGTTTAAGTTCAAAAGTTTCAGTTGCATTGAAAACAATCTGAATGCTTCCAGCCTGTAATGTTAAGAAAGAACTTAATATGTGAATTTTATTTTTTTAAACTGAGCATAATGCTGCCCTTTGAGTCCAGATCGCTTAAGCCCAGGCCTGCCCCTTCAAACTCCAGATAACTTTGTTTATTGCACTGTATTCATTAGTTAAGTCTTACAACTTGACAGTTTTTTCTATTGTTTTTCTTTCTTGCAATACTCCAGAAAACGACTATATCAAATGAATGCTATGCTATGCATATATATGCACAAGCTCTACGTGATAGGTTGCTTTAATGAATATTAATAAATTCAAAATTTCCCCTGACTGATGTAGGTGCAGTAGCACCGTGAACTTTTATACCAGGGTCAGAGGCAAATAACAGATGCGATATAGGAGGGGTGCTACCCTGCTGGTCATTGAAGCCATCTTCTATGTAGGGAAAATTTAGGGGTCCTCTCCCAGGCAAAAAGAAAAGGAAATTTAGATTATCAAATGACGATTGAAGTTTACAGCAGTTAGTTGAATAACATGTTCGGGTCATAAATTTAGAAACTCTATTCTGAATGTATGCAAAAGAGCATACACTGGAAAGCTTGTGCTTATTATCACGGTCAACTCATTGGGAAACTTCAAAATTGATTTCCTTTGATGTCATTTACATGTGTGACATAAGACCATGTCTTTAACTGAGCTATTTAGAACCTTGTCTTGCAAAACCCCAGGTACATGATCTTAATATCGGAGACAAACAGTGCTGTATAGAACAGGATTCACTTTAGATAATGATTACAGGGATATTAAAGCCGTAATCAAAAGCAGAGATTGGTGTTATTTTTCTGTTCATTTTATTTACATATACGACAGGTTAAGGATGAAGAATTGTTTCTTCAAAGACAAAAACATCAACTTGAAGCTATCAAGGGCAGCTTGGATGTCATCCTGAGGCAGAAGAAGGAGGATTTAGAGAGGTGTAGAGGTGGACTCACAAAAATGCAGCAAAACATGTAAGAGTATGCTATAGGCAGTATCCACATCTGTGCATATTCTGTACAAACTTTCACTATGTAACATATCCAGTCCTCAATATAGGGAAGGTGTTGGTGTGTGTGGGGGGGGGGGGAGTGAGAAATCCCTGCTTAGTCTTGAGACAATGATAACCTTCCATTATTTATGTTTGAAGTGTCACAATTTTTGAGGGTTTTGAGATTACCTTAGTGGCCTCCCCCCATAAGTTTACATTTTGTACGTTGTAGCCATCCCTTTGTTATTGTATTCTATTTTTTGTCTCACTAATATATGTATATAAATGATGGTATATGTGTATGTGTAAATATACATACATGTTTATATTAACATTGGTGTATGTATGTATGTGTATGTATATGTATATTTTTATATGAGTGTGTGCATTTGTATACAATTGTGTATGAATGTTTATGTGTATATTTATGTATATAGTGGGTGGTGGGGTGGGTGGGTTATACATGTTGGGTCTGTGTGCAGGTGGATATAAGTGTTACTGTTTTCTTGTATTGTTCTCTCTATTTACTTATGGGAGCGCTCTACTAGACAAGCCCTCTGGTTTTTTGGAGTGCTTCCTTTCACAATTTTCCTCCCTGTTGTTGATATGTTTTGTCACTTAGTTAACTTCTCTGTATTTATATTGTGAAGAAACAAAACAAATGAATGAATGAATAGTAGACAATTATATTGGGTATTTTTACAATGTTACTGTGATATTGAGGGATGAGTACTATAAATTAATCACTATGGTATTATTCAGGTGCTCCACCTGTCCATCACCTGATATATTCTCTCGACAAGTGATCTTTCAATTTCAATCATGCAGATTTGATCAGATTTTCCCAATAGTAGAGAACATTCATCATCAAGAACTACTTACCATGGAACTTACTTCACAACTTCAGCTGAAGCAAATCTCAAGGGATGTTGGAAACATCTGCTCCAAAATAACCCAAGGTACAAAATGTCATTCTGATATCGTTTATTAAAAATACTCAAAGAGTTTCCCAGCAAATACGCTACTATCTATCACTTGTTTGTTTCAATTTACTCACAACCACTCAACACGGCTTATTCTGTTTGGTATAACTTTTTGACACCCAAATACTCCCAAAGTTGTCAAAACGCTCTCTGCTTTGATCTACTACCACTTTACTTGCTCTAGGCACTCCTCCAATCCTGAGCAATAATTGCTCAAATGTTTCTTTTACATATAGTGCCAATATTATACAGGAAAAGAAGCACTTGTTTGGCTCTAAGCAGATAAACAATATCATTTATGTATTAATGTTACATGATTCTCTGAGATGCTACTTGTGAGTTACTTGCTTGCTCCGTCTTAGCAGGTGATCATTTGATCTTTGCAGGTTTTATAACATTTGGATGATATTATCATATAAGACTGCATGATGTACCACATGGTTTAAAACTCTGAAAGATTCAAGAATAATTTAAAAAATAGGTTAACCTAATGATTAAGTCACAAGACTCCTGTGCTCTACTTATCAAACAAACTTTGATATCCTATGTTGGTTGCAAACTTTATCAAAGTCTTCTTTCACTGTGGGTGCATGTAGGAAGCCACAGTACCTTGCTTACCATGTGACCACGATACCAACCACAGTGTTAAACTCAGAAACTTGCAAGCAACTGTGAGACCATGCTAAACAGTCACCATTTTTTTCCAGAATTTATTTAAAGTCTATATGCATGTCATTTGGTACCATAGCAACATTAAATTTACAGGTATTGTAACTTCTAAACAAACTTTATGTGTTAGAGAAAATTTTAAGACGTCGCTAAAGACGCTGGCCTGACATATGATAGAGTGGGCCTATACCTTCCTGTACACTGAACATTTGTGAAAAACTTAAGCCTTATATCATTCAAGGACAGTTTTAACTTTGTCTGATTCTAACAAGAATAAAGATGATGATACTTGATTATCTTCATCCAATTGTAATTCTTGTTCAAAACCTTGTGATGACAAAACTAGTACTGTAGTTTGACCAAAATGACTTTTCACCCTCATTTCTTGCATAAGTTATCGTTGGCTGGAAATGGCTCTGCTGAATAAAGATGAACTGCCTTTTCTGAACAAAAATGGTCATAAAATTATATAATTTTTTAACACCATCTTCAGTGACATTTTAGTATTTCCTTGACCTATATCTGTTTTTGCCTACAGAGAGCCATCTCCATGACAACACACCTAGCGATATGCTTTGGTCTTGGTTCAGGGAAATGAAGGAATATGAAGCAACTTACCAATTACACAACAATTTCAGTCTCGAGAATGGTAAAACTTTAAAATTCTTTGAAACTTCTACTTTTGTGGACGAAACTTTCAGAATATGTAGAATCCAATTATAAACCGATTTGAATGTAATGAAGATTAAACATGGCTCCAAATTTTTAAAGGAAATGATTTTCAGCAACCACATATTAGAAATCTTAAAAAGTGAAATCCTATCTGGGTTTTTAAATTTCTGTTAAGATTCTAATGACTCGAACATTGTACACGGAGACAATTGGAAGAGACAACGTTCAGCGTGCAGATTGGGAATCCTACAGGAATGGTTTTATGTATTTAACCTTCAGAATAGTTGGCAAATATACATAATTTTCCAATCAACATTAACTTGCCAGTTATGAACCAATATTGTTGCTGTTTCTTTTACGTAGTTATTGTTAATTTACGCACAGTAAGAACAACATTGGTCAAATGTTAGGTTTCTTCAAGGTCTAAAATGAGAGAAAAACATCAGATATAACCTATGAGTTAAACATTTTGTACAACATTTTGTAAAAAAACATTTATGTAAACACATTTATAAAACATTATTATGTATGTAACTATATATTTGTGTCACAAATATGAGGACAATTCAAGGTCTAATAACAAGAAAGCAATAATAGAAAACTTAATCTTGTTTTTTGGAAGCCAAGAACTTTGAAAAACTATCCATATGATAATCATGGATGAAAACAACCTTCTTTAATACGGGCCTTTCACTTCAAACTGCATTCAAGCATGATAGGGCAAGAACCTCAACTTTGACTTCTGCTGCCACGATGATCAATTTAACACCCTCATCTAATGTATGAGAGTGTACCCCAGCATCTCACCACTTTTGCAAGCACTGATGAAAATCAAGGCACCTTGTTTGACATAAACTGCAATATGCATCTCTCCTTTCCATAATTCACAAGGAAGACTGATCCAATACAAAGAAGACTCTATCTATTGGCCTGGCTCCTGATGGGTTCTCAGCTAGAAAGCTGAGCGATGGGTTGTTGGGGGGGGGGGGGGAAGGGAATGACACCCACTACCTGCTGCATCACACATATATCTGGCATTTTTCAAGTTTTGCTTTCCTTTGATCAACAGATGACTTTCCGGATTGCCATTTTTTCCATCTCAGTTATATAGACATGAAAGCTGCTGGCAAAGTACAGTTGACCTTCTCAACTAGATACAAAGGGTTCTGTCTCCATTTGGATATTTCTCACGAGAGGTTGGTTCAGTTTGTTCTTTAGTGCATTTACCGCCAGACATGAGCTTTCATAGTTTTGCTATATTAACTACTGTCACAGTTCATTTACTTTTTGTGACATCTCACATAAACAAACAATCATAGACGTATTGTCTATGTTTGGGTTAATTCGCATCACTGTACATTACAAATATTACTTCACATTCGGAGTAAAAACTAGATAATGCTGGCACATGTTTGTTCATGCTCTTAGCAGGAACTGTTGGAGGGAGCATCAGCAAGATTAGGAAGGGCACACATATTTGTATCTGGTAACTTGTGTTATGTAAGTTATAGTTGCTACTGCACTAAACTGGTACACTTGTGGTGAAATATGGTCTGTCACCATATGGTAAGCTATAAAGTTTGCTATTTTCTAGGCTATGAATGATAGCTTAAAATATAGCAGGTTTTATGGCTTTGGCTAATTGTTAGTTGGTACTTTTTGTACACACAGCACCGTCAGCATGGTACTGTACCTATACCATCCATAGCAAATATTGTACATATTGGCATTATTGTCAACACCAAACATGCGCTCGATATTGGTATTTGCTAAGCCAAACTCAAAAACAGTCTAATCTGGAAGCTAATGAGTATGGTGCGCCTAGTGTGCCATAAGCCCCGAAATCAACATATGTTGAATTAAAATGACATATGTCGGTTTCTCGTCCTCTCATTGGACGAACAGTGTCTCATGTTGGTTTCTAGTGCTCTGATTGGAGGAAAGCGACATATGTCAAATTGAGTTGACATATGTTGTCTGCTCTTGATCTCATTGGATAACCAGTGTCACATGTCACTTTCTTGTGCTCTGATTGGAAGAAATAGACTTGTCAAATTAAATTGACATATATGTCAATTTTTTCTGCTCACATTGTACGTTCATTGTCACATGTTATTCTCTAGTGCAGCAGGAATATACTTAGTACTGTACTGCCAGCTAATAGTATACAGCACAGCTGATACACTGTGCTGTGTGAACGGCTTATCCTTGGCTAAGATGTAAGATAATCCCTCGATGGTGAGAACAGTTATCTGATGAGCAGACTGTAAATCACTGCAAGGGAGCCGAAAACATAATCATATCTGATTTTGCTTGTGTCAAAATTTGGACCCAGGTTTCAATCTCATGAGATGACAATAATTCTATAGAATACTAATTTGGGAAACATCAACGGTGCTACGAATCAAACTTAAAAGCAATATTGTATTCTTTGATTTATTATATTCCTATTTTGATACTACTGGGTAGCCAAAGTAGACGTATTATAGAATAAAATGTTACAATTTATACATTACTTTTACTTTCCAATTGTTTGCAGAAATTTACCAGGAGAAGAGCACTTCATGCCTTACAAACTTTTCTCAGACTTTGCCATCGATAGCCTAACACTGAGTGCCAACAGATCGCTTTTTAACAAAGACAAAGCGCAAAAGTTTGTGGAGGAAATCGTCTGGCCGTCTCTGGGTGACATCAGATGATCTGTCTGGTGGCACTATTTTATTGATGAAGACTTCTATTCGTGAGGCTTATGCTTGGCATTGCTGAGGCTGTTCTTATATAAAAGTGCACTAACGAAATTTGATGAAAGTTGTCCAATATGATTGAGCGTACTTCAGGTCTGCTAAGTTTATACAGCATGTTGCCAAAGGTGATGCTTTAAGAGATATGTTGTGTCAGACTCACATGTAGGCCATTAAAATGTGTTTCTTTCACAGTGCAGGTCACATGCAATAAAAGACATTGAACATTCTTGCCTTTTTGGTTTACTCAGAATATCTTTAGAATCCTAAGTACAATATGGAGTATAACCATATATGTATTAATTAATGCTCCTACTGCATGGACATACTGTCAAGGCCTCTCAAGGTCCTATCAGGCCCTCTCAAGGTCCTACCAGGCCCTCTCAAGGTTCTATCAGGCCCTCTCAAGGTCCTATCAGGCCCTCTCAAACATTAGACATCTTCATGGATTTCATGAAACTGCATCATATGCTTCTGAGTCCTACGGAGTATTTCACTTCCGATCATGTTTTTCAAGTGCTGTTTGATTGATATTTATAACCTGTTTGAGGTGTAGTGAAGGTCTCATGGAGGGGGGGGGGTGGGTGATGAGGGTGGAGAGATGACCTGTATAGTACCAGGAGTCGAGGAAAAGTATATAATAATATTATTCTTGTTGACAAACAAGATCATTTGCTTTTCCAACACTACCTAATAAATACATACTATAACCCATACCCATGGCTGTAGGTATAGTGATAAGTAATAGTTCATGTGGCCCACGACCATTTTGTTGGCCCTTTGTTCAAGCAAGTTTGTCATTCTTGAACTGGATGTAAATAAGGCATATACTTTTGTTCATTGTCAAATCAATGGGGTAGCCTTTGTTGGGTAACAAATTCATTGTCCGAATGGACATATATGTGTGATTGGAATGGGTACTACACGAAAGCTCTTAGGAAGATGCAGAATGACTGGTTAACCAAATGTTGCGATGAACATGAATTGGTTATCTGCTCAGTTTATCCATATCCTTTTCTTTCTTCACACTGTGTAATTAAGTATCAAGTGATGTGCCTGTATAGTAAGACTTAGGTATTTATAAGTATCATGAACTTTGGTCACAGAATTGTTTTAGAATTTCAAATAACCTTGGCAAGGAAATTGTTACTGTTCACTTCAACACGGACTTATTAACAATGCTCTTAAAGTACAGAAGACACAATATTAAAACGTAAATCGTAGTTCTTTTAAATTTACAAATTCTATTGAAGTTTTCTTTCAAATGGTCATGATTTGCATATACCTTGTCATATTCTGAATGAAAAGAAATACAATAAAAAGTTGGTCCCATGGTTTTTTTATAACTGCAGAATCCATATTGTCTTAAAGTAGTAACTGCTTGTGTGCTGTGTGATACAATGGCTTACATAAATGCATTATCAAAGTGAAAAATAAATCAGATGGTTTATCTTAATCATTTTAATACCTTCAATTTCATGTTTATCTTCATACCTGATGTATTAATTAAGTGTGACAACATCGAAAGGATTAATGGAGGCGTCAGTTTAGGACACTGCAATATAAACCATTCCTGTCATCTTATTGTCAATGTTTTATCCAAATGTTATATGAGACACAAGGACATCAGCCTCCAAAATTTTGGATTGCCTATTATTAATATAATAAACCAATTCCATTTTGAACACGCATGATATACAAACAAAATCCAATTGTTTGTGTGGACTGCATATGGACTGCTTTGTATATGTGGGCCATATGTGGACTGCATTTTACAGTAATGATACAATGTTCTACACACAAGACAATCCAAATTGTACATCTATATCTTTTCATACATGTTTTCATAAATTATTTGTTTCACAAAGTAGTAATTAAAACTGAATTACATTTTTTGTTAAATTCAGTTCTAGAATAATCATACTAAGAAACATACACACCATAGACAGTATCAACGAAGAACACATTCTGTGTTCCAATGATAGAAAATTTTGCAAAAATACATGAAAAGTTAACTTAGTATCAGTCTGTTAATTCTATATTTTTATAGATATTTGTTAACTTGTAGCACCGATAGTTGCTTGAGTACTTTCCTATGACAAACAAAATTTCTGGTAGAAGCAGTATGTAACGAATCACTTCAAATTAAAGTTGAGTCGACTAATTATCACGATTTTTTCTTAATCAAGCCAAGTCACTTTGCTATCTCTGCGGGGAGAATTAACAAACTTGTTCGAGACACTTGACTCGTAAAATTTTGATGACTACAGTCATGACATTAGATCTGTGTTGTACACAATGTAAGTGAAAGGTACACACTGTGTACATTATAAGGTTTAATATATAAACAAGGTAAACCACAGCATTGAAAAATAAATCCTGGATAATGTTTCAAATTTCTGCAAAACTTATTACGTCACAAAGCAGTAATGAGCACAGTCAAAAAAGTTCCCTCTCTGATTTTTTCACACATATTATACATAGAAACTTTACTTTTCATTTTGCCTTATCCAAAATTCAGGATAATTGTCAAAGCTTCAAGGTAGGGCAAACATGCACTGCTGAAAGTATTATGCATACTTTACTATTAAGGATTACAGGTGTGTGAAAGTACTTTATATATACCTTGAAGACAGGTTAATCCGACTGGAAGGGAGGACCACTGAATGCTCTATCAACCACATAACTGGAACATGAATTAGATTGGATTAGATTGAAAAGATGTACATACAAGGGGCAAAATACAAGCAAAGAATATTGATAGGTTCATGAGCATTGACCTACCTAATTATGCTCATTAACCTATATGCATTCTTTGCTTGTATTTTGTCCCTTGTAGTTTCTGTTACTTGTCATTCAGCCTCTGATGAAGATCCTGCTAGAATCGAAACATCAGGCCCACTTTTACACTTTCTCTTACACAGGCTCTTCAGTGGATAAGCAGTTTGCTAACAGTTTTTGTTTTATTGATGTTGTAGACTTTGAAAGAAACAACACTGCTATCAGTCAATGTAGTATTTCTACAATACACATAATTTTTGAGGAAATCTTCCTTGAAACAGCTGAGGTTCATGGACTATATAGTCTAACACATGGAGGACCATCAGGTCACTTCCTCAGATGTAACACAAAATGGAACAAGACTTTTATGGCCTTAAGATAAAATGTTGACAATGTACTGTCAATTCGTCATACACAATATCTTGTAAATCAGAATAGTCCTCGATACACATCTGTTACCCCTACCTACTCATTTACATCAAACTCTTACTCTATATTGTAGACATAATTTATAAATCGACAAGTAGAATGTCAATCATTTCTGTTCATATATAAAAGAGATGTATAAGAAACAAAACCTACTCCAACCTTAATAACAATTTGCTAGTGTTTAACAAATAAGAAATATACTAGAAAAATAGATTTATAAAAACTTCCTCTGACTCTCTTGAAAGAGGAATGTATCCAAATTAAGGGTAAATTATTTGTTTCTTTAACATGAATCAATATAGCATCTTTATAAAGTGTTTGGGTTTGGAAGGAATGAAAATTATGGAATATGGAAGGCTTGAGGGACGGAATGTTCCAGATATCTTTAGGAAGAGTAAAAAGATCAAATTAACTTGAAAAAGAATGAAAGAAATATATATCAAGCTTTAATAATGTACAAGTGAAATAATTCACTCCCCTGATGCAAGGGAGGGCAGGTTTGTCCCTTGCAATATCCTTTTCCTATGAATGAACATATATGAATTCATACATATATACCATCTGCCTAATTGGAAGAAATACAGACATGGAAGTCCAATTATTATATATGTTTGGAAGAGAAATGATCTATCAAAAGGAATTGAAAGGTAGTCAAAATAAGAGAATATACAAATACCATCATCACTGCGTGATTATCAATCTAAATCAGCGGTTGACACAAATTGATCTTTCAGGCCAGAGTCAAAGTTTGTACCCTAGCAGCCTCGCGATACAGACAGTTCTACGTACACATTGCCCATCTGTAACGTTGAAATGCCCATAGCTAACACAAGTAGGTCCTACAAATTAACTCCCCCAAAGTATACATATTTTCATGTTGTTCAGTTCCATTCTTCAAAGAAATTTGGTTCGATGGCAAATTTTCAAAGATATTGTATGGTTCCATCATTCACATTAATAGGATGTTGAAGACCCTCACAGACCTCTGAAAATTGGCCTGAGGGTCTCACTTTTTCCACCTGTGCTCTCAAATGTTTTAGGAATCCATAGACCAAAACCTGAGGCTGAAATTATTAAGTATTACAATTAATGCCACATAGCTACAAAGAAAGTTGACATCAGTCAATGAAAGAGTAAATAGGTTAAATTAGTATGAAATTCCAGTGCACACTGCATAAATGATGTTCAAGGTTTGACGGAAGGCAACAGTTGCCATACTGTATATGACCAAATAGCAAACTCTGTAGATAAAATATGATTTAAATATATGACTGATACTTTTCTCAGAATAATTCTACACTTAATAGCATAATACTAAAGTTTTAGTCTCCAGGAATTTGGGAAAAAGATACAAAGTGACATCGCACAATATTAAAAACATTATCACCTTTAATTCATAATTCGCTCAAAAACCATTAAAATTTTCACAAGTTTCACTTTAATACAGACATTGCTACATAATTCTGCAGTGACACAAACTGTTCTAGCCTATGGAAATGTGTAGACTCCAGTTTGTGTTGATAATTCTTATTCATTTACACCAGTGTATATATAGACTTTATGGAGAACCAACTAGGAAGTGGGAATTTTTCTGCTTACTCTTTCACCATACACAAAGAGGATGAATATTCCTGGACAACAATTATCTCGTATCATATAGAGCCATGAGTTGCGCTGTCTCCTTTCTGGTCCGAGAGTCCTGACACAGGGAGGCTGATGTTTAGTTGCGATTTACTGCCCCTTTTACGGAGGTGTTGATTTTCCTGAACATGAAGACAAGAATACGATCCTTAGGCTAAGTCTTATATACAGCTGTATCATGAAGCACTTCAAGACTTGTATATACCTGATATGAACTTAGTGATAAATACCGTTGTATCATAACGGTGAACATAAATGAATTACAAACATTACAAACAATTACAAACATGAATTACATAAGGTCCCGAGTTCGAGTCACTCCAAGATTAATGTATGTCATCCAGTTACAGAGACAAATGGCTTTATGTGAGCTCAACTTTTCAATCTCCTTGACTAATGAACTCTATAGTGTTAGGTGGTAGCCACTTAAAAATAGCTTATTATTTTCATAGAGTAGCCAGAGTGAGAGCTGCATGGATTTGTTAAGGGAATGTAGTTATGTAAGCTTACCTTCATAACCCTCCATGACTTGTGATGGGGAGTGGTGCAAGCACACAAGTAAGGGCAGGATGCACAGGGCAGCAGAATGGGTTTATATAAATGACTATCTTTATGTTAAGGTAACCTTCATATTTTCCCTGCCTGTGTGGTGATACAGATCCTTTGGGTAGTGGTGCTAACCAAGGGCGGCGGAAGCACTTTTAATCTGGGGGGGCACCGACATCAAAGGGCACTTTGCAGAAATTCGATTGGACTGATGCAGCCTTATATTTAGTACCCTTTATAACTCTCATTTGCGTATACACATCACTCCATCTACCCCCCCCCCCCCCCCCTCAAGGTAAATATGCATACTAGCACTGCAATATCCAATGTGCAAAATGGGAATCAAGGAACAAGTTTTCTTTTGAGACAAAATGAGGTGAAATCATGCTAGTTGCCAAAGTAGGAATCTTCCGAATTAGGGTTGATTTCTTGTTAATATCTTAACAAATTTTTTCCATTCGAAATAGCTCTGAGTTTGACCCACAGAAATTCATTAAAAGTCAGGGGCGTAGCCAGGATTTGCAAAGTTGTATGCACGACTATCTGAGCGGAGCGCCACCATTGGTTGCCGCGGAGCGTACAAGAAAATTTGTGGTTTTACAAACCCCTCAGATGGCCGGAAACGGCCCTTCCCGAGTATTCATTCTGGTTCCCTGGCCTCTTGCTTACTTGAGACACCTCAATTTTTATGTAGAAAAAGGGCACATTTTTAACCTGAGGAAAAGTGGGGGGGCACGTGCCCCCTGTGCCCCCCCCGGTTCCGCCGCCCTTGGTGCTAACAATTAAAAGTTGAATTTTTACAGGGATGTGTTTGGCTTATTTAAGAGACTATAATTATGTAAGCCTACCATCATAACTTCCCTGACTTCGTATTTTCCCTGCCAGCATGGTGTTACAGATCTTTTGGGTAGTGGTGCTAACAATTAAGAGTTGAATTGCAAGGATATGTTGGGTTTAAGAGACTATAATTATGTAAGCTTACCTTCATAACTTCCCTGACTTCATACTTTCCCTGCCTTTATGGTGACACATATCTTTTAGGTAGTGGTGCTAACAATTAAGAGTGGAAATTTACAGGGATGCATTGGGTTTATTTAAAAGACTATAATTATATGCAAGCTTACCTTCATAACCTCTCTGATTGGTGACGTAGATCTTGTTGTTTTGGGTAGCGGTGCATACAAGTAAGAGTTAGATGGCGGCAGAGTTGTATTCATCTGTGGTGTCTTGATCCTCTCTGGGGTACCCACCTGAATGAAAGAACAAAGAAACTTTGCAATAGGAACACCAACAACTGACTTTATACCAATCGTGACGGTCCAGTAAACATCACATTCATCGACTTTACGAAAGGCATCAAAAGTCTAAGAAAGGCAACAAACTATAATAGTCGATCAAACTTTTAAAGAACAGATTCAACATAATAACAAACCTGAGATATCAACAAATATGATATTTTCAAGTAATAAAAACAGTTTGCAATGTGAGACTGTAGCATAATTGCCACAAAGATGCAAAAAAAGGAGAAACCAGCAGATCTGGGCTTCTGATGTACAAGCAATTTATGTCTGAGATGAAAGATATGTGTTCCACAAGAAAACAGTTAATATTTCCATTCTTTACTCTGGAATATTATTGATACCAATCTTTATCCAGCTATAACCTTTAATGTTATGGATTATTACTGATATTTATCTCAAGCACACATAATTTCCTGTGTTATTGCATAATTGTAGATATTAATTAATTTGCATGTGTTCAACACTAATTGCCATTGATTATTTACAAAAAGCTAACTTAAATTAATTTGATGAAATCTTACAGTTAACAGTTTTTAAGAAGAATATTTGGTAGATCAGATTGGCAACATGTACTCACCCTGTAGACAGGTAAGGCCCTAAAAACTGCACCAAGTCGCATATCCCCGGTCTTACAGCTCTGTAGGTGGTCGTTGTAAAAGTGCGGTTTCTCTAAAGCATTGAAGAACTTCTTGTCCACAGGATCTGCCTTCCTTACTGGATGATCAATGTACGCAGACCTTCGGAAAGGTTTCCACCTAGGAGACAAACAGGATGCAAACAGTACTTATAATACCTGTACTTACACTTGAATTACCGGTAATTTAGGCCTAAATTAAATAAATTTGCAAAAAGATGAAATAGGTCAAGTACAAAATTTTTTCATTATGTGTTACATATTTAACATTTTAGAAAACAGAGAATAAACAAAGTTTTAAAGAAATACAGCGGTGGATTGCTTGCTTAGAATCACAGATTAATTACTATCTTAAATATCCTGAATACTAACCCTAATAAAGTGTCACAGACAAACAGCTACATGTACTTGGCACACAATTGTGTCATGGTCTGTATTACTATGTTTACTACTTTTGTTACTTGGTAACATCCATATTTTACTTCATGTCTGAAACATCACAAATGTTTTGAAAAGTACTATGTGGGATCATGTTTCCATTTTCAAGCTTTCACAGCACTTAAATTATATTTCCTAGTAGCAGCTAGTATTTACAATACCACATATAACCTATAGACATCCGTCGAGATACTGCTAGTAACAGCTAGTATATACAATACTACATATAACCTAGACATTCCTCAAGATTCTGCTAGTAACAGCTAATATATACAATACTACATACAACCCAGGCATCCGTCGAGATTCTGCTAGTAGCAGCTAGTATTTATTTGCTAAATACAACCTAGACATCCCTTGTTATTCTGCTAGTAACAGCTAGTATTTACAATACTACATTAAACCTACATATCCCTCAAGATTCTGCTAATATTTCTTGTAAATATATAATATGATTAAAAGTTGTTTGGAAGTCATTTTGAGGAAGTTTATGTGACATATTTCATACCAGCAAGTTTGCAGATCTAGCTACATATTAATCAATCTCTGCAGTTTCCATAGAAACCAACTGAAATATTCCAACCCAGTCCGTAATACTGTGGTTGGCAACACATTATAAATGCTGACTATTTCAAAGAAATTGTTTGGATAAAAAGGGTTAGAAATTTTTCAATTTTCTCAACTTGAAGAAATACAACTGAAATTGTCTAACTATTGTTCTTCTAGAATAGGACAATATTATAGAGATAGCCCATTCAAGTTGATACCTGGACTGCAAACTAAGGGACTTTCCTAAGATATTACATATCTGATTAACACAACAACCTGAAGTATTCATATTCTTATGTTAACTGCAGATGTTTCATGCAAAACCAGTTGAATTTTAATACACTTCTTTGATGGAATATTCAGAAACATGCTATGAGCAGTCTGAGAATAGAAAGTGTTTCTTAATTTACTTTGTATCTGTGAATATCAGTGGATAGTCAAAACTCTTCTGTTTTGTCTTCCTGTCGTTGACATGCTTGGCTTGTCTGAGAGGTCTCTCGGTGATGTCGTAAGGAAGAAGAGGAGTGCTGCTCCTCTCCACACTGGGATAATTCCATGGTCGGTGTTGGTTGAAAAAACCCATGAAATGACCACATTGAGACTCTCCTGCATACCACACCCTGGAGAGAGAATAAAACAGTATTCATTGAAACTGGAGAGATCTCAGGACATATGAAAAAACAGGACACATGGGCACACAAAATAAACAGAGCAGAACACACTGGTACAAAAAATAATGAAAGCATTACACATGGTCATGCAGAATAATCAATGCATTACACATGGATACTCAAAATAATGAAAGCAGTACACATGTTCATGCGGAATAATCAGAGCAGAACACTTGGGCACACAAAATAATCAGAGCAGAACACATGGGCACAAAAAATAATCAGAGAAGAACACATGGGCACACAAAATAAACCAGTACACGGATATTCAAACTAATGACAGCTGGAAATGGTCATGCAGAATAATGAAATCAGTAAACATGGGCACATTAAATAATCAAAGCACAACACACAGGCACACGAAACAACCAAAGTAGTACACATGGACACCCAACATACTGACCAGTAAATATACAGTATATGGGTATTCAAAATAGTGAAAGTAGTGTACATGCGCACACAAAAATAATCAGAGCACATGGGTACACAAAATAATCTAAGCAGTACACATGGACACTTAACATAATGGCATAATAACACATGGGTACACAAAATAATCAGAGCAGAACACATGTGCACAAAATAAACCAGTACTACACATGGATACTCAAACTTATGCCGAAAACAGGATACATGGGCACACAAAATGAAGTCTTACATGGGCACACTAAAGAAATCAAATTGTCAGTCTAGTTTGTAGGCAATGAATAACATGAGGGTACTGAATGTTTTTGTTAATTTGAGGGCCATAAGTTTGGTGGATAAGTGGACCACTTGTACACCAAAACACAACTGTTGTCATGATGGCATTTCAAACTATTAGCAGTTAATAGGATTGGTTTCTAAATATTAAACAGCTATGCCAATGCATTTACTATTGCTCTGTATATGGTTGCAAGTACATGAATTAGTAGCCATTGTTACAGGTTCCATATTCTATTGGTCAGTAAAAGTATATTGCAGTCAGTTACAAGTATGAATAATAACCCACTGAAAAGCACCATATACTAAATCAATAAAAAAAAAACATTCATTTTTAACCCACATTTCAATGCAAAAATTAACACTTGAATTTCATAAAACAAATATGTATTACAAATTAATGTTATATTTTGAAAGTTATTTTGTCCACCGCTAAGAAGTTTAATACAGTTGACAGTTGATACTCACCTAACAGATCCATCAACAGACCCAGACACAATAACCTTCATGTGATTGATGAAGACCAAAGAGACTATCTTACTGAGATGAGCCCTCCAACTCACTACTTGTTCGATGATTCCCTGAAAGATTAATATGAGAAATATCAGTATTTGAAACTTGACTCATAAACTTGAAGAAACTTTCTCTACCCACTTTCCCCTCTCCTTAGTCAAGACTGTCAAATGTCAATATATTAACAATTAGTTACCTAACTACAAATGGCAACCCTTCATCTATAATAATTCAAAGGATTGATTTGAAAGTGGTTTAGAAATGAGATAAATATCTTACCTGTTCCTCAGAATCTGTGTTTTGTAGGAAGTCTGATACACCCCATATCGTGATGTAACCCTCTGTAAAATATATAAAGAACCAAAAAAAAATGAGAAAACAAACCTTTAAAGTAAATCCACTGACAGTATATAATAATCTGTGATTCAATACATTCAGGTATCCCAGAAGGCATAGACCTCTAATTACTTAAATACATTTGGCCCTTTCATTTTTTTTAATATATATACAGTACCTACACACACTGCTAACAATATTCAGTATGATCCAAAGTCTAAAAACTGAGGTAACAGATCTGCAAACTCAGAATTCTCTTATCAGAAAAAGACAAATTCTCATATAGTAATAACCACATCCCATACACCTCTCAAAATACTAACCTTCTCCAACTTGATAATGAATAGTACTAGTCTTTCTCTATTATGATGCAAAATAGTTATTCATATTCAACAGTCAGAAATGCAGTGAAGGCCACAGCCAGCCAATCTAGGCCAGACACTTCTTATCTACCCTACATTTAAACTGTTTTATGCAAATGAAATTTCAATTTAGAACAGAGTCACCATTTGTGTTAGAAATGTTTTCAAGAAAATACACTCAAACTCGCAAAATCTAATTGTTACAATACCAAGTACAGAACATTTACTTCTTGTTATCTTTGCTATGGTAACTAAGCATGGAATAGTGAAAAAACAAAACCTACATGTTATCACAAAATACATTTTGCTATCACTTTTATCTTCACAAATAGTGCACAATTTTGCCCATGTATAACTTGTATAAAGCAGAAAAAAAGTATGAAGCAATTGTTGCCACAGCAAAACGATTTATCCATGGTGTTACTATTTATAAATGTTGTAGATGATATGCCATTGAATACCTGCAGAGTTGTACTTATTAATCATTCTGACTTGAAGCTAACCTTTCATTGAAATCGCAATACCCTAACTTTGACAGTTCAATTATGCCAAGTTGTTCTTACTTTGATCACCAGTAATCATGGTGTTACAGTCCTCATCAGCACATGCTGCTGTTACAGGTGTACCATGCCGTCTGGTCATTGCACTGATTTCCTGCAACAAATCCCCCTGTTTTAAAAAAAAAAGAAATATACTATAAGTGAATTATAATTGCTCGACCATTTACTATCTTGCTTTCAATATTTTGCAATTTTTTTTTTAAAACCAAAATGTTGTCACTGATAGGCAGTCCTCCTTCTCAAAGACATTTAGTAACATTTGGGCAGCAGAAACAGTTAGAAAGTCATTAGGTTTGCAGATCAGTAAGGGGCTAAAGTCACTGGAATACTGGGACGAGATAAGGTTACCAATGCCTGTGAAGCTGAAAATGAAGTATGTTGTATTATTAGTTTGGGTTTACATATATCAGTATATTTTGTTTGTTTGGGAGGTGGAGAGAAGAATAGTTGTCTGCTGCTGCGGTGT
>JAIPMN010005629.1:27950-41555 GCA_020650975.1 Apostichopus californicus
ATGCAATTATTTAATATACAAATATTGTATATAATAATAATAATAATAATAATAATAATAATAATAATAATTAACAGTTCTTATATAGCGCAACTTACAATAAAGTCTCTCCGCGCTGTACTTAACCCTGGCCATTGGTAACTTGTCACACCTACACACCAAAGTGTGCACAATTCAAACAATCTCTCCTGGGGCACCACAGTGCACCACAGCCACGTGTCCCCTGGGGGACTTCCCATAGAGTGCAGCCACAAACCGGCGCATGCTACTATATTTACAAGTCACCTGGCAAGTCCCCATTTATACACCTGGTTGAAGAGAGGCAATGGAGATAAAGTGCCTTGCCCAAGGACACAACACAATGATCTGGCCAGGGCTCGAACCTGTAATCCTTAGATCACAAGCCTTAACTACTTGACCACAACGCCTTCAATTGTAATTTCAGTTGGAAGTATTGTATTAACAATTAACAGTGTATGCTTGACTGAGTACTAAACTTCAAAACTGGTAGCACTTTGATGTAGATCCTCTTCAAAATCTGAGACCCTGTGACTGACCTTGAATCTTGGACAATGTGTGCACCGATCGATCAATAAACTGTGGTAATTCTATACATTGTACAAATAAACTTAGACGACAGTTCACTTTTCTGGACGGCCAGTTTTGAGAGATAAGGTTTAATTTTACTGTTTAACATGACTTTAAAAAGCAAAAGTTCCTGCAGGCATCTACACATAAGATTACACAGAACATTTCATGTTCCGATATATACAAGATGAAGAAATCCCGACAGGATTTATTTTATTTCAAATTGGAAATAAGCAACTTTCAGAGTGTGTAAACTGGATTTCTCCAAATTCATTCAGATTTATATGCACTGGAAAATCAGAATTTGCTGCAAATAAAATCTTACCTTTATAACAGATTCAGTGCAAACTGTAATGACCTGGTTGAGTTCAGTGTTGTATAGAACCTGGCAAACAGGTCGGTCGTGGGTGTGTGGTACTTGCATGTTATCCTGAATGGTCCGTGTGAGCGGCCAAGCATCCAGAACACTGGAGGCTGTGTCAGAAAAGATGATGGGTAGATTCATAATCTTCAGCTATGCGTACATAGTTCTTTTTATAATTGACAATGAACTTATTACATTTATAATGGAATATGAATGTTGATTAATGCCAATTAATGCCAACTAATGTAATATTTCACCAAAGCAGACACAATCAGGGTGATGTAACTGAAGAGAATAAGATGTAAGGGTCAGTGTACAACTTTATAGTAAAATGTGGCTACAAAGAATAGCAGCAAAGGTTAAGCTCATTAAATCTATAGCAAATAAAGTTTTCATCTGAATTATTGTATGCATTGGAAGAGAAAGACTATAGCTTGACATTGATGCAACATGGCTAGAATATTCTCATATTTATAACAGGTATGTTCGGAAAACCTTAGCTTTTGTTTTGTAAAACTTGTGTTTTCACTTGGCAAACCTTTAAAAGGGGTATCTTTAATTGAATCATTGGCTAGATGTGAGTGTATCCACATACATGCCAGCAGGCTAGTGAGAATTCTTCAAGTGATATCATCATTTACAATTTTTTTTTTCAAATTATTTTTACTTTTTGCAAGTTTCTTATTTGATTTAACATATATTCTAAGGTAATTATATTCTAAGCAAGCATCTTAAGATCACAAATTTAACCACTGTGGGTACTGCTGTAACCATCCTGAAATAAAGTTACATGGTTCATCAGTAACACAAGATGTCTTTACATGATCTTAATGTTGCAAATAGTACTGTCAATATCATTACCTGCTATGAGCCTCTCATGTTTTTCGTCAAATAAGATGTGGTGTATTCTTTTCTCGCCTGGTCGTTCTTCATTGTCAGCGAATACTTGGAGACTGGTCAGAGTATGAATATCCCAAATTCTGAATACCTGCAATAAAGACAGAAGATAACTGCCAGAGTCCTTCAATAATTCAAAGTACATTAAATACTACTAAATGGAAACATGAATGGCTCCATCTCACCCAACATGATCGATTTGTAATACCTGTGGGAAACTATTAAACCATCGCAGAAACTTATAACTTGACAGGGCTAACAGTAAGTTAACCCGATACAATGATGGTTATAAACCTGTCGTTAAAGCAGAACAGTAAATTAACAACATTTTGTCCTATACACCCTCCAAAAAAATTACATACTAATCTATCACCTTTAGGAACCACTTTAAAGAAGAAAAGCTGCTACAGCTCCAAAATAATTGCCTGCATCAATTTAAGAGACTCTCTCTGTAGACAAGCAGTGCCTATTGCATGAAATGCAGAGTGCAATTATAACATCTTACCCAGCCAATGATTTTGCAGCCCGTTCATGGGTTTCCAACTTTTGACATGATGCCTTGCAGCTTTTCTTTCATATCGGTTGTTCAATTTTCACAATTATCACATGATGTTATGTGCAATGACATTTTCTTTTAATGCTGAAATGATCAATTTTGAAGACTTACCCTTGCAGTTGACAAGCTAATCACATGTTGATCCTTCTCATTAACGGCTATATCAATGATGGTAAACAAATGACCAATCAGCTTTCCTGTTGGTCTGGTAAAGATGTGAGGGTGCCAAATGCGAACCATTTTGTCGTTTCCTCCGGTCGCAATCACATTTGCTCTGGAGCAAAATGCAAAAGCATTGACACCTCTGGGAATTGCAACTGGTCTTATGTTCCTTCAAAGGAAATAGAGAAATAACTAGTTCACCGTTATGTGACATGGTAAAAGATCATATATAGTTTAAGTTTGCTGCATTGCTTAAAGTTGAGAGAAAGTATAATACCCTTTTAAGAGAATTTCCAACACTTTCTCAAAGGGTTGCTATGTCAAATGAAGTCTGACCTAGCCTGGACAAAGTCTGTTGTTAATGCCATCACTGTTAAAAATAACTATCAGCTATTTATATTTTTTCAGGTTAGATAAAAAAAACACCGTGGGGAAAAGTTCATTGGGAACATGAATTAATGTGCTGGGAAGTGGAAAAATACCTATGTATTAAAGTTTAGTAATGAAACACAAACAGCTGCTTATAATAGTTTAAATTAATGTCTTCAACATTTTAAGTTTCTACACATATGTTGAGGCTGACAGCTTCATCAAATGAGATTTGTTTCCCTCTCATCATTTTCTTCATCATTTTTCTCCTTTTTTTCCCCATTTCTGCTAAACTCACTCCTCGTTTGTATTGGTAAATAAATCTTTTTCTCTTTCATAGGCTTTTTTGCTATCCAGTTGTTTCTTTGTATTTTGTTGGTGTTGATGTTACTGTTTCTTTTACTTCTCTGTCACTGATGTCTATGGGAGGCCAAACAGCACTAACAAAAACATTAACTAAAATAAAACAAAAACTGTTAGCAAACTACTTATCCACTAAAGAGCCTGTTTAAGAAAATGTGTAAAAGTAAGTGGGTGTGACATTTTGATCCTAGCAGGATCTTCTTCAGAGGCTGAATGGGCATTGGTCATTCAGACTCTGAAGAAGATTCTGCTAGGATTGAAACTTCAGGCCCACTTACCTTTGCACAAAACATCAACTATATACCAATGTGCCTCCCTCCAATCATATCCCCGTGGTAACTATTTAAATTTATAATAAAAGCAAGCTTACTGGTTATCTTTCAGTCTATCAATTGTCTCTAATATGAAAGAGCTTGTAGAGCTAGCAGAACAAGATGCAAAACACTCCAGATCAGGAAGGTACTTCACCTGAAGGAAGAAATGGGATTAAAGGAGGTTTACAATCTGTGGCTGAGGTACACAAAATAAATGACAATCATTGCAGTATTACATCCTGTTGTAGACATATTGTGCAATACAGATCAAGGTCAGTGTGTTTTAAGAACCTTTGCAGTTTTGCTGGGTTATGTAATATACAAACTCATCTTTTGGTGAAAAGTGACTACTGAACAACAGCATAGAGTGATATCTGACTTCACTTAGTGTCACTCTTCAATCATAAAAAATCAGTTTACAAACAACATAGTGTTCGCAGAAGCTGTACTAGTGATACTGAAGACTAAACATGGTATAGATTTGCTATATATATGTGATACAATATATACAAATTTGAGTTTGGTGGAATGAACAAACAACACAGCAGAGAATTGCTATGTGTTACAAACAATCACTAACCCATCATTTTCTTTGGTTAAATCCATACTAGGTTAAATCATTTTACCCATAACAAAGTTTCCTTGAAAATAATATGGTTTAAATTGACAGAATATTGACAGAAATAAAAATGACAGAATATTCAGTTTGGCACATTGTCTTCTTCTTACCTTCAAAACCCAGTCTTCATGGATTTTTCTTTTGTGAATTTCACTGAAGTGGAATGAAAAGAAAAATTGAGATATGCTTAAATGCAAGTTTTGTCTTCATGTGCAGTTTGGTTTTGCCATTGTGGGTGATCATCATTTCTTGAAGTATTAGGAGGGGAGGAAACTTATTGGAGGAGAAGTAGGGCAGGATTAGGGAATGAGAAAAACGGGATGAGGGAAGGAGGGGAGATGAGGAGAGAGAGGATAGAAGGGAGGAAAACCATGGGATGAGGGGAGGGAAGGCGAGGAGAGGAGAGGAGGGGAGGAGAGGAGAGAAACAGGGACAAGTAAAAATATTGGCCAATATACTGTATCACTTTAAAGCAATATTCAGGGCTTGAGCCTAATTTCATAGGTCTTACTTTTTTTTAAATTTCCTTTAGTTAGATAAAAAATAAATAAACAACACTAATTCCGTTTTATGAGTTACACTTAGAACAAAATTTCCGAAATTGGCTCATTTTTGTCTCTCTATTTATTTGCTGGCCCTACTATAACAAATGTCACAGGCAAATAGTTCAAAGTTCAGTTTGCACCTCCTTTGTTTATTACTCTTTGAGAGACTCTTTTATCAAATATAATATGTTCTTCTTTTGACATAGTGAAACTGTTCCACTGTATCTGGTTCCTAATAGTATTCTTAAAGCTAAGCAAAGCCCTGGGTGTTGCTTTAACTCAAAATCAGCTGGTTTTTGTTTTATAACCATAGCTTCTTCCCTACTAGAATCACTTCAATTATTGGTGCAACAGTCTGTACCAATTGTGGTGTAAACAGTAAATTGAAATGATAGCTTCAGCCCAGATTCTTATATGCAAAGAAGGACAGGTTATTGATCGTTGCTATGAAAGTGTGGTAGGTCTACTGATCTAAGCATAATTGGTGATGTTTTCTCTGAATATTAAATAGCTTTCTCAAGCTTTTAGGTCTCTGTTGTTAGATTCATGCAAGACACTAACATGCTTATTTATGCACAACCATCTTTGCTGGCCGAAGAAGTATGCATAAACAGAAAAAAAAAATAGTAAATTTGTATTGATGGACTTACTGGGTGAGGGTGGAAGGTTCTAGGATTAGATTTCCACTCTTTCTGTCAATCGATGCGTGTTTGGTGTTGAGATCTTTCGCGGCGATGGTCACCAGATTAACATATCCTTGGTCATCACCGTATATGATACAGTCCTCATGAAGGCTCTTGCTGTAAGGTACCTGAGTCATACACAGTACTGAATTGTCTAACGGTTTGATGCAAAAAATGCTCTGCAATACAACAAAAGAAGCATCTTTGTTAGTCTAGATTTATTGTTAAACGTGTTGTTATGTGTTAATAGGTCTTATATATCCCCAACATTACCTGTAAGCACAATGACACAATGGGGCTGGGGGGTTCAATCATGTGCAAGTGATGTGATTTATTCCGCTACATAAAGAAAATGAAACAACAAAAGAAGCCTTCCTAAACAGGAGGTACTGGCATGTATAACACATCTATAACTCATATGCTACAAGTTTTTCTTAATATGTGTTAACTCCATAATAGGCCAAAATGCAATGTATTTTGAGGTCATTCTATCATTAATGTTGAACATTAATGGATATTTGGTAGGGTGTGTGTGTGCAAGGGGGGGGGGGGGGNAGGAGGTTCATAATTCCAAATCATAATAATAATACCTGAACATTTATGGATGTTTGGTAGGGTGTGTATATGAGGGGAGGGGGAGAGAGGGTTAGGAGGTTTTTAATTCCAAATCATAATAATAATAATCATAACAATACCTGATTTTTCCCTTTTGTAATAATGATAATAATGATAATACCTCAACATTAATGGATGTTTGGTAAGGGGTGTGTGTGTGTTTGTGAGGGGGGGGGGGGAGGGTAAGGAAGTTCGTAATTCAAAATCATAATAATAATAATCATAACAATACCTGATTTTTCCCTTTTGCACGGTAATCCCATATGCAGAGGCTTCTCTCAGACGTTATGGCTAACCGTCTCAATGTTGGCAAGTAGTCCACACCAGTGGTCCATGTTGTTTCCTTTAAATGAAATCAGTTGTTATAATCATATAGATATATTTTAGATTCATTTGATTTTACCTAACCCAATCTATCAATCAAGAGAGAATTACTAAGAGAGCATTAAAAAAAGAGACATCATGTTAAACGATAGTAGCAGGAACATTAAATAATATGAGAATTGGAATTAAATCACAAAGAGTAGAACATACACAGGAAAGTTAAGTGAATGATTGAGGAGACTACTCAGAATATTTAAGAAGAAAACTTGTGGAATAGAAGTCCCTGGAGAGCAAGAAAAGCAGGCAAGGGGGGGGGGGGGGAGGGTGGAGTGTTATTAATAACACAACCTTGCAATGTTTAATTTAATTGGACTGAAGTGTTTGTGGCAACTCTATTTCATGATTAAAAGCAACAAGACATGCAGAAATATACAATGATACTGAACAGTAATGAAGAGGATATTATGGAGTACAAGAGAGATGAAGTACCATTTTTCACAACCATATGAATATCATCTTACATAAAATATGAGAAAAAATATATATATGCATGATAGTTACTTCATGTATCATTAAGATATTATTAAATATTATTAAATTATTATTAAATTATAAAGATATTTTTAAATAATATAACAAACTGAACATTTATAACAGAAGCTGAGGAGACAGAGAATAGAAATACTGCAGTATGCAATATCCCATCATAATCATAATCCAAAACGGTGCCATTGCCAGTGAGAATTTGACAATTATATTACATAGGAAAATAAATTTTCAGACAGGCCATCATAATATCCATGAATTAATAGAAAGCTGGTACTTACATTTAAGTCACAACAAGACACCAGCTTCAAAGACTGTTGAAAGAAGTGAAAAAAAAGAAAAAGCAAAGCATAACTTTTTTTGGGAATTAATGAGAACTAACAATTAGTGCTTCCAAGTTCATTTTCCAATAGTCAGATTATGTATACTTTTGCTGCCATTGTACTGATCAGGAATTGCTCATCTAAAATACAATTCAAAGCTGTTTCATGAGCTGAGATCTATCAGATAAATGTAAAAACTTTACAGGAGAACTCTAATTTGTGAATTCTTAATAGACTGACCTTGCTATTCCAGACAGCGACGGCACCCTTCTGTGAGGCAGAGACATAGATGTCAATCTGAGGTGAACTCATCAGAGCATAGACAACATCTCTTCTCTTCTTGTCTCCTGTGTAAACAACAAACAACAACAAAATCATTTCTGACATACCCCTCCTCCATCACCATGATAGGAGTGGCATAGCCACAAAAGGTCTGCCAGTACAAATAAACAGTAATATTTGTCTGCTCGTAAGAAGTTCTCATGCTCATGATGAAGAAAAAGCTGACGGCTGGTTTTATTTCTTAACTATGAACACCTATTAACCAAGCAACCGATGTAGTGTGACCCACTAGATTATTCTGGTGTCCGTTCTGCTTCTGTTGCAGAAAAACTGACTAATGGTGGTATATTTCTAAACCATAAATTTGTATGAAACAAACACATGATGCAGTATGACCCCCTAGATTATTCTGGTTTCCGTTGCTTTACAATGAAAAAAAAACTGACAAATGGTTTTTTTCTAAACCATGAATACCTATTGACCAAACAACCGATGTAGTGTGACCCACTAGATTATTCTGGTTCCCGTTCTGATTCTACAAGCCCACAATTCTGTCATCTCAGAACCAGCGTATTAATTTCTGACGATGTCAACTTAGGTGATTAATATTCGCACATTCCAAACAAAAACACAACAATAAAGCTAGATAATGACTTACGTGAAGCCTCTCTACAAATCTGTTGTGGCACTACCATTAATTTTGGAGAGGACAAGTGATAATAATACAGGTAATTGGAAATAATTGATAAATTCTTCAATTTTTGTTCAAATAAATAATAATAAGTTTTTTGATCCTTCAAAGATAGAAATTACAACAGTTTAAGGTGTTAAGTTGGACCAAAGAGTCATACCTGCTGCTTCCCCGATTTTGTGTTTCTTAGCAACTGTAAAAACACTGATATCCTCATTTACTACTTGCTCGGGATCTACATCTTCAGTTTGAAAATAACCAAAGATCTGCAAGAAAAGTGTAAACACGAACACAGATGTAAGCAAATGTTATTGTGAAGCTGAGTAACATGTATGCATACAGATCTAGTATTATCTCACATCATCACCACCATTGGATTAACATGTTTGACAAGTTTGGGAATCATACCTCATACATCCCCATCTTGAAAAACTAAGGTGAACAATGATGAAGAAAACTGTTCGAATCCTACCAGTTGTACATCCAGCCTCCCCATCCACCCCCCCCCCCCCAATCACCATCATTGGATTAACATGTTTGACTTGGAAATCATACTGTACCTCATCCATAATCTTGAAAAACTAAAAAGAAAAGGTTGGTACGGTACCCTACCAGTTGCACATCCAGCCTCCCCATCCATCCCCACCCCCTTGGCCCCCACCCCCACCCCAACACACAAAAATAATAAGTAATATTTCAAACTTCATATTAACCATGCTGCCATTTTCAACACACACACACACACAAAATATCCATTGTCAAACCAGGTCCACTATAATTGTTTGCAACATGGTGCAGTTAACAGCCAAAATTGTTTTCTTACCTCACTCCAATCAACTTCTGCATCAGGGTTTGTACTTATTTTCCTGAATATAGCTTTAAGATCGGTACTTCTGATGTCTGGTCCGAAAAGTGCCCGTATGGCTTCACAGAATGTATCAAATCGAAGATTTTCTATGCAAGAAAGAGAAGACAGGAACAGGGGCCCCGGAGATAATTGAAAAGTCTTGTGAAGATGATACTATATAACAGGTTTATAATACAAACTCTCCTCTTTAGTCATTGTATTAAAAGAGTAAACAGTAACACCTGTAGTGATCATTTCTAATAATGGCACCTTTATGTATTTTTTATATAGGTCCTCCTGCAAGCAGGAACTCGCGAAGAAGCCTCATTGGCTTATCAAAGCCGCAAGCTGACCGAAGTCAGTCTCTCAGATTCATATTTAACGTCCATGATGATGAATTGTCAACAACTCTATAACTGGACGACATACATTAATCTTGGAGTGACTCGAACTCGGGACCTTATGATTGAGAGGCACCGGAGTTAACCACTGAGCTAACACTCCATTGATATTATTATGTATAAACCCAACCAAGTGATATTACATTATTTGTGTTTATTTACTGTTTATTGTGAATGTTCAATAGATTTACTGATAATTATCTGACGAATTGCCAGACTGCTAAATGTACACTGATTCACTGTTTCTCTTTCATCGCAGTTTGATAATGTTTTACTAGTAACTTGACAAGAGTTCTGTACAGCATTTAAATGACCAATTAATGATTATTTCATTTCCTCAAAAATGCCAAAGTCCCAGATCAAAAGCATCTATTAGTAATTAGGTGAAACTTACTACATGTTTCACTGGCATAAAGATTTTATTGAGAATTGACCAGATTAATTTCACAAGGCCATTTTTGTGACAAAGCAAAGAAGATTGTTTAAAAAAATTTATTAAAAGAGTTTGAAACGGTCTCCTAATGAATATAAGACCTGTGCTTTGACCTAGCTATCCAACCCAACTATGGCAGTGCACCTTATTCACTATTTTTTGTATAAGGATGACATTACCTTACACACCATGGATACATCCTAGGTGAACAAAATATAACTGGGAAGTGACAGGGTAAAAAGTTGCACAGAAATGTGGCTTTTATGTAAACTAAAATTTACAATATGTGAATTTTCTCAGCACAATTCCCTGGTAAATTATAAACCAACTTAAACTGTTTCAATCCTTTATTACACATTAAAACATTTGCATAATGATGTTAACATGACACTAAGGGTGAAGAAAAGTTACACATCAGTCTTTTCTGAATCATATTTAACATCTCTAGATATTACTATAACAGTAAAGTTAATGGTCCACACTTCATTCATTCTGTGTGATCGTGCAACAGACCGCATAAAGTATCAGCAATTGGTAAAGTATATATTCTGTCATACTTATTTGTTTCAAGTTTTGACTGTATAGTTTGCTATTCAATCATAGAGATGGAGCAAACTTCATTGTTTGAAAATTTGATTATTTTATCAAATGAAGTTGATTTAAGCTTGTGCTACACCAATTGCATGGCTACATGAGGAACAGCAGACAGGAATAATTGCAGGAACATGTGAATAGAACAGACAAGAGTTTGCCAGGCTGATAATCACCATTAATAGCTTGCCGTCTCTGCTCTGCACTAGCTTCACTGTCTTGATATGTAAGCTCTGCAATTAAACTCTGAAACTTTCGCAATTTGATTCCAAATGTGGTGGACGTGTACGGCCTGGTCAAGGTCTCGTCCAAATCACTGTCCATTGTGGATGGTGGTGGTGACTTCTACGCCATCGGTTCGGTATTCTTGATGACTCGATTGACTAATGTCATGTAACTGTTGGTGAGGGTACAAACTTTGTTCATGAACATTGAACAAGTTATTGATGTTTTTCTAACGTAACTGTTAGTGACGTTTTTTTATCCACTTTCAAGTTTAACTGAACATTGTTTGACCTGACGGCATGCAGGTACAACATTAATGGGTTCATTGAATGAGGCTAATCTTTAATACTTAGTCAGTGCTATAGGTTTAAGCATGAGTCTAATTTAGGCCTATTATATAGTACTAGTTACTTAAAATTTACAAGATAGTTAATATAAGTCCACAAGTAAATTGCTTATTTTGCAGATCCTTACGGTTTAAGCACATGATTTACATTAGATGAACATCTGACACACACTTAGGCATGTTTACACTCTTTACTGTATGTATGGTGATATCTACTTAACTTCTTATGTTCCCTAAATTAGCAAACTGTACGTTTGTACGTTCTAGACACTGAAAATTGACTGTTTATATTTGAAATTGTGAAACAAGTTTTCAGTGCATGTTTAATAATCTATACAACAGAAACAGTTCGACTTGATATAGACCTAGCCATAAGTGACACAATGCAATCATTAATTTTGTAAATGTAGCAGCTTTCATGAAATATTTCACTCATTTACTACTACTGGAATTAAGGGAAATTTCACTGGCTGAGTAACGGGATCTTTACAAACTGTACAAATCTAGACCCATTTCCTCACCATAGGTAATCAGCTTCCATGAAATTTTGTAGGTCTACAGTAGCTGGATAGGTGTTGGGAACCAAAAATTGACTTTGCCAAATATATTACTGATGCTCAATGACGAATGGAAAATTCTTGTGGTTGGCAAGAAATTCAACATGGGTTCTGATTTTCATCTGAAAGTTTTAATCTAGAGTTCTAGACGGTAGTAAAAGAGTGACCCATCTTAGAATAATTCTACCAATTTCTGACGAAATCTGATTAAACCATTAATCAAATCACACAGTTCAAGGATTGAACTACATCACAATGCAACATCAGATTGTCATATTACTGCTGTCCTTTGAAAGAACAATTATAAATGCTCTTACCTAGTATTGCAAAGTTACAATGTACCATTCTATCTAGTATTTTCGGTCAGTTTGCTTCCTATCCCTATGTTGCAGCTTACTATTCCCCTCAATGCAGTTCAGATGTGGCATCCAGGTAAACTTTTGTCAAATATTCATATCATTTGTTAGTGTTTGATTTTGAAGTTGCATTCATCATTTCAATCAGATCTAGGCCTAGTGTAAGTTTTTGGTTTATATGTGACATGGAATATTTGGTTCATTGTTTTAGGCATTAGATTACCAGTCAGCAGCTTTTGTAATTTGTATCCTCAAAATCCAACATTAATCGTATTTCTTCCTGATTCACTGAGATTTTGACAAGAAAAAAATAAACTGACAAAGTGACAGTTCACATTATTGTGGCCTTACATTACTTACAGTAGGTTACTGTAACTTATATGTAACTTGTAAACAAGCAACTCATACTACTAGTCTGTCTTAGGTGTTGGCCTACTACCACTGGCCATTAACAGAACATTTCTACTCTTAGCATCACGAAATTACCGTAAACCATCATCCAACATTCAAAATTTCAATAACATAGGGTAGGACTACTGTAGCCTAAACGGTATACCACTATTACAAAGCCTATGTTCCTGTTACTTAGTTAGCCTGTACTGGGTAGGTATATTCCATACCCCCGATGTATAGGGCTAACGAGGCATACTAAAACAACTCACAATGCAGTTACTAAGGTAACTTGGGAAGCTATATGCACTTGACACTAGTAATGACCTCTTAACTTTCATTCGGTGGCAGTTCCAGGATCTACCATCTATCGAGCTGCTTCATTCGAGAGGAAAAACTTCATTAAATTAGCACATGAAATGTAAGTTTAAGTGAAAACCTTGTTTGGGCCTCGCTCTACAGAGCCGGAGACATCTCCATAACTTTCGAAGACGTTTTCGGAAGAATACAACTCGGCCAATCTTTGCTTGTGCCTAAGTTTGCGTTAGGTGTCTGCATACTTATACCTGTGACTGCAAATGTTGTATGTTGTTAGTGTACAGATCAGTGGTTGTGTATGTACATTAAGAGGAACAAGCGCACGTAATGAAGTCTAATCGAACGGCGCGGATTAGTTGAAGCATAGTTGTTATAATTAACCCCACGATCGGTACAAACAATACATGGGGCTTCGAAGGGAACAAACAATTTCTTGGATTTTCTTTTAGGGGTCATTGTATAACATATCTTTGACGCAAAGAAGTAGGTTCGATCAGTTTTAATGCAGTTATAACCACTTGACAGTCTTGTTGAGTATATGGATGGTAGTGTAAAGGTACCGCGGTTGAAGACCTTTCGTTTTTGGATGCTACTACGGTGGCCCGGATATTTTGGTATATTGAAAATGAAATAAACTAGACTTTTACATTAGAATGTCAATGTCTGATCTCAAAATTTCGCCTATTGAGTTTGGTTGGGTGGCGTCTATCTTGGACCAGAGTGCTATGTCCGGTGGACAGAGCGAAATATAGATGAGAATTAGTTGAGACATTGTGGAACACTAGTAGACCAGATGTCTGACGGATGATCGCTCAATGCGTGAACTCTGAGAAACAACTTCTAGATAGAGTTCCACAAGTCTCAACTAATTCTCATCCATCCATCCGTCCATCATCTATA
>JAIPMN010005630.1:0-13612 GCA_020650975.1 Apostichopus californicus
AATCCACCCCCCGCCCCCCGTTTGGATATTTACTCACACAGGCACTTTGTTGATCTAGTATAGATACTACTGACATATTCAGTTCTCGAGCTAATGCCTACTGATACCATAAAGGGATTGTACTTGAACTTGTACTCATTTTGCAGTACTTGTAGTACGTGCCCGACATTCATACAACTTACCCAGCATACATTGGCTGCTACCCTTGGCTCTGCCTGTAGGCTCTCCAGCAGGGAGTTTATCAAAGCCTTAAAATGATCACTATTAAATATTGCTTGTGGGAGGAGTTCACATATTCTTCCTATCGTCCAGGCGACAGTATCCCTGACGACGACGCTCTCGTCCGTCAATAGCCTAATGAGGATAGGCACTGCTTCGACGACCAGACTTTGTAAAGCTTCCAGATCGGGACCTTCCAAAATTGAACCTATGGAAAAACAAAATGCAGAGACATCTAGTATAAAAAACAAGAGGCAAGAATATGATTAACTTGTATGATGTCCTTATTAAATTTCAAGTCAAATTACCTACTTTAAGCACCTTAACTTGTTTTCCATAAAAATGTTTAAACATTCGGCAAGTTCATCAAGCATGTTCTCACATGCTAGTGAGTGCTTTCATGTGATCAAGTTGCTTTCATTCAGAGATTTGTGAGCAGAATGCCAGAATTCATCACAAAAACATTTGGACCTTCAAGACAGCACCCTCCTAACGTTTCACAATTTGCATCCTTGGCATTTTTTTACAGAAATTGGGAGTAAAATGGCAACTCACCAAACGCCATGACCGCTGCATCTCTGCTATGCCAGTCCTCAACGGTGATGTTACTTGTTATAAATGGAACTACGTGTGGAACGATGTCATTCTCTGTACAGTTAGCCAACAACATCAAACAGACACCGGCTGCCTTGCATGGATTCCACTCATCTTCGTCATCATTCTCGTCCTGCAAACGAGATGAAGATATCATGAGAGTGTTAGTGTTAGTGGAGTGTTAGCTCAGTGGTTAACGCCGGTGCCTTTCAATCATAAGGTCCCCGGTTTGAGTCTCTCAAAGATTAATGTATTTCGTCCAGTTACAGAGTTGTTGACAATTGACAATTCATAATCATGGAAGTTAAATATGAATGTATGAGACTGATTTCGGTCAGCTTGCGGCTTTGATAAGCCAATGAGGCTTCTTCGCGAGTTCCTGCTTGCAGGAGGATCTGAAATACATACATACACACATACATACACATACATACATACAATATAGTGCAAGGCAAAGGTATGACAAGTAAGGGTGCTTTATGTAGTCAATAATTTGGATACTTTTGTTTGTCTGACAGGACATTCAGTAGTTTAGAATCCACCGAACAACTTTAACAGTCTGATGATTGTGGGGCAAGACAATCCCTGCATACCCAATGAACTGCAATAGGTTAAACAGACCACTAACAGAATACCTATTACAGGACGTGTAAGGAAAAGTGAAGTGCTTACCTGTTTCTTCAGCGTTTCGAGGAGAATTGGGACCAGGTATTGGAGAGCTCCTTTGGCATAAAATCTGCTGACATGGTCAGGTTGCTTTCCCGTTTCCTCAGCCTGTAGAAGTGAAGAAACGAAAACAAGAGCGTTAGTATTAATTCAGAGATTCATAGGTACCTAAAATATTATCTAACACAGGAAGGAGCAGGAGGATCAATTAACCATCTATTTAATCAAAAGCTTTCAGTGTTAATCCATCAATCAATTTATAACTACCTTTCTCTTGTCTCCGAAACAAAAGGAAACAGGAAAGCCTATCCTCATTATTGCAAATGAATGGAACTAATTAGTAATTATCTTTCAAATAGACTATTATCTTTTAAGAATTATAAAATGGCTTTAATGCAAATTTATAGAAAGGGCTTAAAGATCTCCTGTCCATCTTTGCATTTGCATAGCAGTATATGATAAAGCATTGAAAGCATATTGTTATGCATACAAAATAAAGTATTCGCTGGAAGGTAAAAACTTGACATGAGTTAGGGGTGTTCATTTCAAAGTCAACAAAACGGTTAAATTTATATTATAAGAAACCTGCAAGGAAGGTTTTTCAGGCGACAAGGCCATGAGAGGGGTGGCAGGGGTTTGGGGTTAGGGGGTCGGTTACAAACCTTAAAAACCCTGACAGCAAATTCTGCATAACCCTCTTCTGCAAGATGTAGTGCAATAAATTACTGATTGTTCTAAAATTGAGTGTGTATTTATCATCGATTAATATCCTTATTTGGTTGGTTTACCCTATTGACTTCATTCATCTATGCTTTCATACATGTAGTATCAACTAGGCTGGTGACATCACTGAAGAGTAGGTATATATGAGAAGGGGCACAATAGAGTGAGGTATAACTTAAACATTGATATTAGTTGACTCTCGTGAGATGTCTTACTTCTTGCATTTCAATAGTTAGATCCATTTCTTCATCACATATATTCGACCAAAACTCAATTCCTTGCAGAGCGATTTCATCCACAGGGCTCTTCATAGCTTCCACAGATATCTGAGAAAGAAAGGACAAAGCATGTCTGAATATGAATATGCATGTTAAGGACAAATATGAATATGCAAGAGGTAGGACAGATCTGAATATTCATTGTAACAGCACATAACTGAATATGCATGCAATAGGAATAATCTCACAATACTATCTACACCAGCACTAGGGAATATCCATAGGAAAAGTGCTGTTTTGTGAATGATATAAGCGTGGGAATTGATTTCTACTGTTCGTGGAAATGCACTTTCTATATTACATATCCTTACATGTGAGAGCCTAACTGTAGTAATAAGGTGATAAACTGAGAGTCTACTGTTGCAGGGCAAATCTCTAGATGCATGACTGACTGCAGAACAAATCTGGTACTTTCAAATATGAACAGAAGAACAACTACTATAATTGCTACTTAATGATGACAGCTCAATATTAATTGAAATATTAACCTACACTACTGTGATCTTGATACTACAGTAGTTGACTTGTTAATTAATGACTCAGCATTTCCTTAATCACTTAATCTATATTCATGATAACAACACTGAACACAGTGCTACTTAGGCTATACAGCAACTA
Source organism: Apostichopus californicus (assembly GCA_020650975.1). NCBI lineage: Eukaryota > Metazoa > Echinodermata > Holothuroidea > Aspidochirotida > Stichopodidae > Apostichopus > Apostichopus californicus. The sequence goes on from JAIPMN010005630.1 coordinate 3,099, forward strand.
AAAATGGCTCATAGAAACTTGGCTATACCAACGACTTGCCTATTCCAATGCCCCTCGATACTCCCACGGCATGTGAATATTCATGCCAAGTTTTTTTAAATTTAATCATTCATGAATATTTATGAAGATAAACTCACAGCAAAGAGAGCTGGTCCCATGTAGCTTTCCATATGTTCGTAATAAAGGGAAACAATCTTGACAAGACACTGAAGGGCAGCCACTTTAACTTGGTTATCTTTACACTGGGTGGCTTCACATGTGACCTGCATGATGTAATGTCTCTCAATCTGTTGAAACAAACAATGAATATGCAGTGGATAGTGAGTGAACCCTTCAACCAATCAAAACACAACAACAATAAATATACAATATATAAACAACATCACTAAGATTGTTCACAGAACAATCCCCCGTAGGACCTCTCGCGAGGTCGACCCGGGGTCAAAGTCCTTTTGATTTGTTCACTCTATTTTATTTAAAGTGATTAGGTTAAATCCCTCTTGGTGATCGTTTACAAATTCACTGTCACATGACAAAGACTGACCTGTTTCGGTTTTCATGTTATTGACATGACCGAGCTGCTTAAGTTTAATGATAACATTACCAACCATGTGATTGTTGATTTTGTCACTCTTCCAAGTATTATAAAGCATCTGTCTTCAATAAAAACAACTGCAGCCAGGATTTAATGATTCAACCAGCTACGTTACAGTACAGGAATCACTAACACGTACTCCAACAATTAAAATTTGAATGGAAAATGGTTTCCTTGAAAAGCAGCAGTTGTATTGACACTACATATTTTCTCTCTCTCAAAAAAAACAAACAATGACGGATCTAAAACAACTAAACGAATGATTTCCTAGTGCTGTGACTGAAAATGTCAAACAATTTTTCAACTACAATAACTAGAAATCTGCTTGGTTTCCACATTAAATTGAATTGGGGGATACAAAATGTGGATATAAATACATAACTGGTAATGACTTTAAACAATGTACATTATTTGACTAGTTATTTCAAAGCTTTATGAAGCTTGACTGTTATAAACAAACAAATGTTTTCTGTGCACACAAACATGCTAGAATAGCTATGGGCTTGTGTTGCAATTTACATACATGTATACATGGTACCATATAACAAATAAAATGCTACATTCCCTGCATATAAACTGTCCAGTAAAATGAGTAGAAAAACAACTAGAACGTACAAATTCTAAATTGTTAACTAGTCTAGTGAAGTTAGCTAAATGACTTCAATGTTTGAAAGTAAGAGGGTTAAGGCACCATGTCCGTAGCAGAATGCTAGGGTGGGGGGGCACTTGAGGGGGGCACTACTACCATGAGAAGTTAGAGAAGGGTTAAACTTAATTGCCAAGATCATATGTACAGCACAGAACACACACAAAAAAACAAGTAAAAGTTATCCTAAGAATCCATGTTCAATACTCACTTCTTTTTCAAAATTGGATTTAGTAAATTCCAAAGAGTTGAGGAGAGCATTTGTAGCTGCCAACTTTACTCGATTACTGTTGTGAAAGAGAAAAGCAAACAATTCAGTTAATATTTATGTATAGAATGGAAAGCCAAACGGAGAAGATACATGAAAAGCTTGTTTGTTTCAGTTCTGATGTAGAACAACAATTTTCACATACACAGCTGGGGTGGAGTGATGGACTTCACTGTGTATCACTGTTAAATCTTGGTAATCCATTCATCCCTGTTCATCGATCCATCCAGATCTGACGGACCATTCGTTCACTATCCATAAAATTTGTTTGTTATCTCCAAGTCACTTTTCTGTGAATAACTTATAGCAGAATATGACTTCTACACAACATAATGCAGGGATCCACGTAGAGGCCATGTACAACATTAATGTGTGAACTCTTCATTACATCATTCATAACATATTTCTGAATTTATTTAAATTTCACATCCATGAGTCGCCATATAATCATACTCACTTTTCTTCTTCTTTTCGTACACCTTGTACGATTGCTGTCAATATTTTATTTGAATGAATCTGAATGTACTCTTGTTCCTATCAACAACAAAAAACAGGGAAAGAAAAAAATGATCCAATAACATAATTTTATAAACTGAAACATCTTTTCTTGTGCTGTACACAACTACCGACTTGCCTCCAGTCCCCATAGCACATTTACATCATAGGCAGTGAAAATAAAAATTACTCATATAACCAAACAACAACTTCACCAAAAACTGAAAGTAAGGCTTACAATGGAATCACAATTAGAAATACTTCAATTTCCAAGATGAGTTACTTTTAATATCAAACAAATTTTTAGTTATTTTGCACAGAATGAACAAGTTAAAAGAACACAAGTACTTAACAACAACATTCTAGTCTTTTCTTCTTTTTTTCCATTTTTTGGTTTTTCTCATACTGTTATCTTTTTTAAATAGACTACAACTACCATCAAAGACCCATTAACAATAAAGTTTCATCGATCTATTTGTCAACTTTCACTGGATTTCTTCCATACCTATACTCTATTTTATGGTCATATCTCTTTGGTGTACCATTACTGATAGTCAATCTGAAAGGTACTTTAGAACATTTATAATTAATACCTTTAAAAGGTCAACTATATTTGTACATTGTGAAAACGGAATTCACAGGATTTCGTACTTACACTTATTACTATGTTTTAATCATAACCTGTGGCATTTCAATGCTATTCTTTGAATTGAACATTTTCATGTCAATTTCTCATTCATCACTCGTTACAAAATACAACAACAACATAAAAGTGTGGACTATTATCTTCCTGGTATTTTGTTCAGATCCTTTAAAAGTATGTTAGATTGATCATGAGTTGAATGCAAATGGAGCAGCTGTTAGATTTGATGGTGGCAGATTAGTCAATAACATAACCTCTCCTCCAACCCCTGTTATACAGTGCTGTATACTGACACACTCCCGAAAGTGCAACTAGTGCGTGATGTGTTTACCAGCAGTGTTGTGTTTACTAGCATCGTTATAGCACAATCTCTTATACATGCCCTCTGTTACATTACTACATAAAGTATGCCCTCATCTTTCATCGACAGGAAGGGAATAAATGGATGTGACTGTTAAAACCAAATTACTCATTCTGCACATTCAGTCAACCCTTTGGACTCTGTTATACATATTTTCTCAATAGATTAAATACGGCATCCTATAAACAGCTTTGTGGCTTTTGCATTTTGGATTCTGCAATTTGCACGGTGGTTTGAGCTACATGATATACGGCCAAATGGTCCAAAAATAGGGAAATTTACTGTAAATATATTTAAATTCAGTTAAACACACAAGTGAGATCTTTCCTGACAAAGTCATGGGCAAAACTATTTTTGAGAATGCAAGCTGTGAAGCTATTTTGTACAACACTAAGAAAATGAAAATCAGTTACCTTTTTGTTTTACAATGTTTAAATGTATTCGCCTTATAGCTATATACTAGGCCTGCATCTAGATACTAATGGTCAGGTCACTTTCATAATGCTAGTATACAAGAAAAAAAGCACCAAACAATAGGTTACATCATCATTACATAATTCACAATCACAGACTCTTTCATTTTTACTTCATCACTTCCTGCAACATAAATATGTTAAAAGAAAAACAAGACCAAAAAAAAATGAATTAATTTAATGATGTGTGACCATTGTTTATCAGGATTGAAACAGTAAGGCTAACTCGAAATAGGACAGACAACCAGCTAATTGACAATAAGACAACTCACACGCTTTCCAACTTTCTAAATCACCTTTGAAACACTTACAATAGAGAAGTAACCAATGACCTCCTATTGATATGTAACTATGTTGTAATTACAATATAGATGTAACCAATGACGTCCCAATGATATGTAACCATGTTGTACATACCAAAGATCTCCAATGTTTTTACGAGCAGTTAAAAGACTCATTTAGTAATTGCACTATACTGTTCAGTTAATTACGATATATCATTGTTTTTGTATGCACTTATCATGACTTGTAAAAGGTCTTTGACCTTACTGTATTCAAATATGTTCGAATTGGCACAAGAATGTTACCTATAAAGATACCAAGCGTGGTAAAAAGAAAAAATAATAAAAACAAAAGATCTCCTACTGGTATGTAATCATGTTGTGCTTACAATACAGTAACCAAAGAACTCCTATTGATACACAACCATGTTGTGCTTACAATACAGATGTAACCAATGACCTCACTATTGATACGTAAAGCTGTTGTTGTACTTACAATATCTTGACAGATGTAACCAATGGCCTCCAAGGATGCCTCTTTGATGTTGTCGTATGCCTCTGGCGTCCTCTCTCCTAAATCAGAGACATTCTTCACAAGCTGGTCTATGAGTTCTGGCCATTTGTCGGCAGGTATTTCGGCACATGCTATCCCAGCAACACACTGTAACATATGGACAAATAATACTAAGTGAATACATTTGGTGTATTAAAGATTGTTAATATTATTCAAGGTGATGGAAGTGGTACCCTGGAACCTGGTGGACCGACCTTAAAAAAGTACTACCAGGTCCAAGCCTTACTACCCGATCCGAAAATTTGTAAAAATCACTAACGTTGTCCTCCAATTTTCTGTTGTTTTATATGAATTATGCGGAAGTAAAACCTTCATGTGTATTCTTCCATAATTTCATCATTTTGAGACATTCCTTTTTATCTTGATGTGTTTAAGGGTCATATTTGTTACTATTCCCACCCCAAGAACGTTTTGATCAATTACGTTAGCTTCCTTTCACATGTGTACACTGGAGTATAGCCTAAGTAATATCTCCGCATTGTGTACTTGCAATGCAACAAAACTTGCCCTTTGTTCTCTTGCACAGGTCATTTGTTGACCACCCCAATGTCAAATTTAGTGGAATGGTCCCACGAAAGTTGGAGAGAACTTTTACATACTTGAAAGAATCAAGCAACACGTGATTGGTCCTTAATTACACATCGCACATCACCATTTTAGCAATAGGTTGATCGATGTAGTTTCTACGACTTTCCAACCAATCTGTAAATAGCCGAGATCTCCTGGAGGCTAGCCTTTAGTGCAAAGCAATGAAAGAACAGGTTGGACAGGCCTAGCACAAGTATGTTATCGCTGTGCCATATAAGTGCATTAAACTTTCTCGTAAGAAAGTTTTACTTTGCTCAATTTGAGCAATTTTATGAAAATATACTCCCACAAATGCTTCGAGGAAATTTTCAATCACTTTTACAAGTAATTCATTCACAATGGGGCATTGCACTGTTAGACTTGAAAGGCTGTAGAATTACACACTTGCAAGTTGCAAAACCTTTTTCATAGATCACTAAAAAAACATCATTGGGGGGAAAACATTGCATGTGTTGAATTCATAAAGTAATTTTGGATATAAGTGGTAAATGTAAATATGCAGCCTTACCATATACATTACTGAAAGCCTGCATAGCCAATATATGTTATAACATTAGGCTCATATATGCCCCTATAGTATAGGCCGAGCTGGATTTTAGGTTGACTGCGTAAAATGACAGGGTGCCCAGGAGACCGACTGAAATCAGCAAACCCAGGAGCAAAGTTTTGGACTGCTCCCATCACTAATTATCCAATATCCATTCAGAACTAAGAAAGGAAACCGGACAGACGTAGCGGTGTTTTGTCACAAGACCTTTCCTCCATGTCGGAACTGGGGGCATTGTTTGCTCTTTGAATTTATGGTAATACACGAGGAATGACTTCTTGACAATGTATAGCACTATCTGTCTCTTGTAATACTTAATCGATATATTTTGAAAAGTACAATGGCACATGTGCCACCCAAAATCAAAAACATGTTTCTTGTGCATTCTACAAACCCCTAAACAAGGGTATCACCTACCTGGGCTGCTTGGCTTGGCCTGCTGGTTTCAGTGCCAAGTGCACTAAGAACCTATTTGGAGAAAATACAAAAGAAAAATAGAACAAACAGAATTAACTTCTCATTAACTTACAAAAGATAATGAATGATTGTCTTGGTTTTTTGTTTTTCCTTTCTTCTGGTCAACAAAAAAGGGTGGTAACTAACAGAGTTGTTACGAGTTAATTCTTTTCCAGTTTGAGGTCACCACTAGTAGCTTTAATATACATGCATAAGCCGTAAACAATCTTGTAAACTTGAAATTAATCCCATTGCAACTGACTTCCAGGGTAGTATGCAATCTCCTTCAAAAATGAAATTTAATCTCATAGCATATCTCTAAACTTTTCCCAGAACTGTTTTTGTCTTTAGACAAGAAAGAGCAGTGTTTGCAAGTATAGCATAAGTTGTTGGGATAGTCACAGGCTGCTCTGGCCCGACGCTACCCAACTACTGGGTATGACCACTAACCTGACATTTCAAATGACCTTCGTTCACTTTTAAGATATCAGGGGAAGTATGTTACGGACAAGTCTAGAACACTCATTACTTTATTGCTTCAAATAACTTGGTTGGGTTTACTCACTGCAGCTTTGACTGTTCCCCTAACTTCATCTGACAACTTCATCCATTGTTGTTGGTGGTGGTGACGCACAAGTGGGTCTTTGGATGTGAGGTGATTCTTGAGTTGTAACCCAGCCGCAACGCGGGCTACCGGGGAATTTGCGACTGCTGCTAGAGCCTGAGAGAGAGCTATTAAAAAGCCAGGCTGCCAAAGAAAAAAAAAACCATTACAAAATGTTTTATGTGAAGGAATACTACAAAACACATTGTTAGTTTTTAATCTAGGCATGTTTTCATGATGGAACTGTACTAGAATATGTTTTTGAAACAGAAGGAAATAAATCTCTATGAAAAGTTTTGCAGGGAAAGACCTGACAGATATGCAACTTGTTTTTATTATTGTATTCTAATCTTCTAATGAATACATAAAAAATGTACCACAGGTTGTCTTTGCCATGAAAATTGAACGGAGAACTTCACGCACAAGTTTATAAGATTCACCTAATCAAATGCTTTTCAGTGTACGTACACACGAAATAAAAACGAAAAATCCCAACAGTTTGGGAGACCCTGCTCATGGTTCGTCAGAAAGGACACAAATTTTGACAATGGAATTGGAACTTTCTTAGATAGCTTGACAATACAAAGAGTTAGCACATAAAAACGACAAATAATTGCACTAGGCCTGTGATCTGATGACTCCTCCTAGTATAGTTTCATAGCAAATATCAACCACATCTCACCAGATCTGTTTGGGCAGCAGTTTCAAGAAATGCTTGCGCAGAATCCAATTCATTTTTATCTGGAAAAGGAAACAATTACAAAAATTAATTAGTATGCAAATTTGTGCGACTAGAATTTTGTAAGTTACTACCTGATTTTCAAGATTGAATAGTAGTTGGGAAATAAAACCTATTTGTACTTTGATCAAATTTAAATCTTGAGTTTTGTATTTGGTCAAGAGTTAAGAAGACAAAAGTCAGAGGTTTCATAAAAGTTTCATAAAATATAACGATTGATTTGTTTTGTTCATTTATAAGGCTAACATGAAAATGAATTGGCTGAATAATGGGAAGAAAGATTGGGTACTGGACAAAGTGGTTGAATTCGGTACAAGGACTAATTAAAGTTGGACCTTAAGTGTCCATACTTGTAGTATAGTACAAAACTACAACATTAATACTTTATTTAAACTAAGGTAGGCAGATACATGGTGCTACGTAATGCATGTCACAGAATCATTAATATGCACCTTGGCCTATTTTTTCTCAAACAATTCCAAAGAAATGCTGATCAAGAAGAATGCCACTGCATGGTTTCGAAGGTAGCTTTTTAACTTCATGACTCCTGTAGTACTAGGCCGATACTAGCTAGGTGTGGGTGAGTAAACCTATACGGGTCCTCATTGTAACTTTGAGCCGCAAACTGAGTAGGGCTACATTTTTCCAATTTGATTCTGAAATTTCACTGTTACTTCACTCCACTGACTAAATAAGTAGTCACCTTTTACCCTAATGAAAATCTAAGGTTGACAAAGATTCTACCGTCCACATGTGACCTGTGTCAAGTGCGATTCTGAAAACTTTTTGCAAACAACCATGGCAACGAAGGACAGCAAATTTTGTCTCAAAAAAAGTCCTTAAAGTTTGCATATTTTGCAAAGTATCCTATGTCTGATGGCATGTAGAAAATGACTTAAGAAATCATTCATGTTGTGTTTGCCACCTCTAGTGACTATTGGTATTCTGACATGAAACATTTTTCTCTTCACTTGTTTGTATTAACAAACCTAATACTTTCCTATCGTTGTGAGTATATGGTAGTGAAGCCTAACCAAATCCGCAGTTCCATGCTTCGTCGCCTAGGCCTAAATAATTTTGTACGGAATTCACAAATAATCTATTATATTGTGGATTTGATGTTTGCATATCAGCTCTTAAAGGTTCCTATATCGTTACCTCATGCCTGGATTTTAATAGTGCCAAATTCTTTCTTTAAAGTTAAAATTGTATCGTTGTAGTTGTAGTGATCTAGTCTGTTGTGTTATATTTTAAGTTTAGACATGGACTTCCACTTGTTTATCATTAGAATATAGGCTAGTCTACTTGGGCAGCTAGTGCTATAGCCTACTTGATGGTTAGGGGTTGCCTGAGCATAAGTAAGCCGTCATGATATCAATGTTCCTGTTACTTTTTTAATTGGTTTAGAAATTAATTTGTAAACACAAATTGTTTATGAATACTTTTACCTAATGCATTTTGTAAACTTAACCCATTCCCACTTATAAATGGGGATAGGCCCTAGGACTTTGGCACTCAGTTTACAAATGAAAGAAATGCTCTGTGAAGTCCATGAACCATATCCCCACATACAGATGGTGAACCATTTTACAGTTAGGCCAACTTCCCATTGAGATTGATCATTGACAATAATCAGTTAACTACTAGTACTATAGTCAGTATTGCAAAGTTCGGAACACTGCGAAGTTCGGACACCCCTAAGAAATACACGATTTCACCATGACAACCTACAGGAAGAGCCAAATTTCACCAAAAAGTACAAAGCTACAGTTATTTTCTCCCCAAAATGACCCGTGTGCAAGTAAGTACTTACATATTTGTCAATAAAATGACGGAGATATTATGAAGTCTGTTATAATTACTGAAAGAGCAACTGCGCCACCAATTTTATCACCAGCGCCACACTGTGGGACCGAGTGTCCGAACTTCGCAATACTCTAGCAAAGAAATACCAGTTCCACAATCACGAAGAATCTTGTTGGAATACAACGTGAAAACAGTTTGCAGGAAAGAAAGTTTGGCCGTGTATCGTAATGTAACACACTTCTCCCACCATATCAAGTATATTTTCAGGTGATTAATACCAGAAGATATAGTTTTGGGGTGTTTTAAGGCTTAGGTGTCCGAACTTCGAAGTGTCCATGCTACTAGTACTAGGGACTACTAGCCTATAGGCTATACTTCTTCAAGCTCACCAAGATACTGTTTTAGGCCTACAACAGGCTTGCTGTGAAATGTTTGTAACAATACTAGGCTAGTCCTGGTGTTGTGGTTTCAGTTGCCCATGGCATGAGTCAGTCACCAAAATGTCGAGTGTAGTGCATATTCTATTCGCCAAAGCTAAAATTCAATGTCGAGAAGGCGAACGTATTGTCAAGGACTGGCTTTAGCCTCAGACTAGGCTCATTTCAGCTGGTACTTGTGTAACATATATAGCCTAGGCATATGCCTAGCGTAAGTTACACTAGCCTAGCTAGACCAACCTTTCGGCCTAGCCTAAGCCTAATTAGGCCAGGCCTAGTCTTACAGAGCACTGAGCATTCGTACCTGGTGCGACCGTCTTTTCTAGGATTTGAATAAGATCCATCTTCAATGACCGGCCCTACTATCAGTGTGAAAATTTTGAACTTTGTTTGTATACTGAGTGAGTGTGAGTAACGTTAGTAGATCTCTTCAGAGATATAGTCCTCGAGATTCTGTCCCACCTACACCTGCGGCCCAGTGATGTAGGCTAGGCCAACGTAGTATCAACAATGTTTCCTTCAAAAATACTGACATGTACCACTAGCAGTAGCACTGCATCATGCACGAACTGCAGAGGTACAGTTTTATATTCTGAATGTTACCCTATTCGTGGTATTCCCGCATGCAGTGAATATAACGGTAGGTTAGACCTCTCACATGCATACCATGTACATATAGCGGGAATATTATATTGACGCATGCTGGGTAAACCGGAAATGACGTTGTAAGCGATACCTATCAGGGCGGGCATTTTAACCGCTGTTGTTTACCGCTGCAAAAGCAACATTTCCAACAACTGTGCTAACTGAACTTTCACATAAAATATCTGAATGCTTCTTTCTTGGCTGAGTAACTACCTATCATTGCATTTCGGCTGAGATTCTATACAGCAACGTTTCTCGGGATTCTACCTAATATCATATGTACCATTATATTCCCCTTGTAGGTCAACTGTAATCAGCGACGTAGCTAAGGCCTGATGATTGGGGGGGGGGGGGGG
>JAIPMN010005630.1:23825-38620 GCA_020650975.1 Apostichopus californicus
GCTGCCACCCCCCCCCCCCCCCTCAAAAAAAACCCTCACTCATTATGAAGATTTGATGCATCTGATTTCATACATGCCCATCAATAGCTCTCTACCTACCCAGCAATTACAAAGGAAAGCTTATTTGTTGGATGAGAAAAGGCCAAACATTTGTGACAAGATAGATAGCAGGAGAAAATAATAAAACACTTCAATTTTTTTTCCTTCAATATCTCTAAATATCAATGACATTGGCCTATCTGTTTCACAATACTTTTGAAAAGGTAACATTTATTTGCAAGCTTTACAGGGAATTTGCAGGTTTTTACAAAAGACGACGTTGATTTAGGTCTCATTTGAACGGTTCCCATGACAACATGTAAATTGGATCAGTCGACTGACTCCATGTAGATACTGATAAGTTTTCATACAACCTTCTCAATGGTTATCTGGTAAGAATAAAAGTAGAAAGAAAACAATTCCTACAAATAAAAATATTTCAGCTACCCTGTCTTCTTGGTCTCAGTACCATGTGCTAAAAAAAATCTGGCCGGTCATTCCAGAGACGAGGAATTTTGTCATATATACATGTACAGGTATGCATATTGTACCAAGTTTGTACCCCTTACAGGCTTTTGTCTACTGGAGGGTCAAAAGATGCTTCACTGTCCAAATCTATATCGCATTATTTCAACTTTTATCATATACAGATAGAGAGAATAAAAAAAGAAAAAATGTCACTATCAGTCAAAATTTTTAGTTTCAGATCTTTAAAGCCAAGACAGTTAACTAACAAAGATCTTAGCATCTTAAAGAAATCTTTCTGTTTCAGAGTAGGTACTTTTTATTTTCAGGTCAAACTTATGAGCCATTTATTCATTGCTGCTGAGAAAACAAACAGAAAAGCTATTGCAAAACAAAACAAAAAAACGGGTGTTGAGAAAACATTTTACACAAAAAGTATCACGAAAAGCTCCGCAATTGCCACATACGGCCATTTGTGTACTGAAACCAATCTGAGCACACTCAATTTTTATTTTGTAGAGATTGAATTTTATGAAACTTTTCGTCGAACAAGACTGTCCTTGTCAATATGAACTTCTAGGAATTATAGAGATAATTACCAATAAATTCATTTTCCATACATATAAAAGAGCATTATTTACACCAAATTAATGCAAACTTCTAGAAAGATGTTTTTGTTTTTATGAAGTTTTTTTTTTGTCTACTAAAATCTCATTTCCAGTTATCACTGACTCAGACTGACTGAGTATTTTTGTTATTATTTAAAATCTAGATTTGAATGTAACTTTTTTGAACATTCATCACTGTTACCCAAACAATGTAAAGTACACATTCAAACTTATTTTAAAGCAATCACATGAGAGTCAAACAGTTTTTTTATTCTTTCTCAGGAAAAATTTGCACTATGCATGAATGTAATATGAGTGGGTTAAACTCATGATTGTTTCTAGCTACAAGAAATTAATATTTTGGCATACAAAATGTCCGGGAAAATAATATGTTCTGTTTAATAATGACATAATAAAAAATCTGGTACATTCGAAGTAAATGTGATACAGGTTACAACAATAGTTTATTAAGAGCGGCTCCAAAGAAATTGAAATAATTTTGTTTTTTTCGCCCCGATTTTCGTGTCAAGAAGTACACCTCTATTCTCCATCTATATGTTATATAAGGTAAATCTATATGAAATAATGCCTAATTAATAAAGTTTACATACAACCATTCATTTGAAATCTTCTCGTATTATAGTATTGAGTAAGTGAAGAAGTTAATAACTGAATAGATTCATAATGCTATGTTTAATATTCAAAGCCCCATTGGCATCAACAATAAAGCTCACAGCTACTATTAAGCTATTTTAATATACAATCCCTCTGTTGAAAACATTTTCACAAGTGAAAAATATATACAATGCGAAAAGTTTGTAAGTTTAAGAAAAGGAGAAAAAAAAGGGTGTGCTGTTGTTGTTTTGTTTTTTCTTTTAGATTAAAGGAAGGAGAGGGAAAAAAAGGTTTTTCCTTCCTTTGGCACAGTTCAAACCTAAAACCTAAATGGTAAACCAAAACAACGATAGAAAGCAATGAAAACCGGAAAAATTAGATCAATAAAAAGAGATTTGCCAAGAATACAAACTCAAATGAATTGAAATAAAAACAAATTAAAAAAAATCTGGCTTAATTTATAGATATTCGGTTGAGCTCACGAGACAACACCTTTTGGAAATTATATGTGATTTTTATTTAACTGTACAAGCATACATAAGTAGAATAATTTGACAAAAGTTATAAAAAGAACAAAAACCTGACATATTGTCAACATCGAACTAATATCTTGATAATATCCAGAGCGAAGGATATGAGACCAAAACTGCTCAAAATACATTTTTGAGGTGTCATTTTTGCTGTCGTATAAACATGAAAACAAACTGCCACCAAAACTCAGAAGACATTTCAAAATGTATCGACTCTTCAAGATTAAAACTTATAACGGTTCAATTCTGAATGTGTAAATGATAATTTAACAGCAGTGACAACATAATTAAGCTTCATAGCATACGGGTTCTCTGCTAGACTAATTCAAGAATAACAAGTTTACATTATAAATTAAATATAATACATTCTTGCCCTTCAGTTATTACATGCGCAAAAGATTTGTAGGTAAAAAACAACAAAAATTGGAACCGCAAATAACAGTGATGACGAGCAACATAAAAGAGAGATTTGACGAAAAACTTTTACAAAACAGATTTTGCAGCAAACAAATCTCATGCTTCCTTCATAATTCTTTTGTTTTTCTTCAGAAAAATAAAATTCATTGATAATTAATCCAAATGAAATATTGAGATTTGCAGTTTATTTTAAACAATTTACAAAGTTTCCCAAGGTTTTCGACCTCTGACTGATGTCTCTGGCCCGATAAACTACAAATAAGTTTTCCTAAAAACTACTTGTATGACAAAACAAAAGACTAAGCATTTATATTCCAATTAATTACTTGAATACTTCCATATTAATGCATATTATTTTTTATTATTATTGTTAATATTTACTGGTTTATTTAACATATTTTTACGCCATTGTGATAGAAATTAAATGTAATTTCATTCAATCCCCATTTACCATTCTTGAAAAAAAAATTTAACTGTTGTGAATTTCAAATGCTTCAAAATTTCTTCAAGGTTTTTTTCTTTTTTTTCTCTTGTGCTTGCTCTTTAATTGCCAAAAATAAAATAAACCCACTTAAAATATAAATTGTTTCATCTTTAGCCATGATAACTGGACCACCCCTTGATGAATGAAACAGTGCTTTCTCTCCTAACTTTTACAGTCTTTTCGTTTTCTCGCATGGAAGCTCCATATGATAACAGTTTTCCTGATTCTCAAAGGCTCCTTCAAAAATCAAAACAATTATTTTGCACTTGCATTGGTCTGTAATAATATATTTTCACATTTTAGTTTGTAATTTTGTATTCATCAAATGTAAGAGAAATCTATTTGAATTGCATTCAATATTTAGCTCACATTTACTATGAAACATCCAGACCAGAATCTATTTCTGCAAAACTAAATATTCTGAAGACCAGATCTGAGATACCGTTTGAGAAATTGTCACCCAAAATGGAGCCTCAGCATGACAAAGTGAATTAATTCAATGAACTGATATACACTCAGCATAGACCTCTGACATCAAACCTGTAATAGCAAGATACAAGGCTTTGGGTTAACATTAAACCTGTCAGGCAACTACAGAATATTGGCAAATCTGGTGAATGAGTATCATTTTGGTTATTGCAACATCTGTTCATCAGGAGAGGTAATATCTTGTCCAGTTCTTCTCCGTACAATATTTGGGAGAGAAATCACCTTTTATGATACATGTCAAAGTGTTGTAATGCCAATACAAAGGCAGTTAAATTATGTGTTATATATTATAACACTATTTCATGGGAAGGTACACTATATATGTGTGACAGTACACAGAGAGATAACTACTCTTTATATGTCACACAGTGTATGTGTGACACTAGTTACAAAGTTGAACAATTACTGTTAGTGTTACAGTAGTTTACATGTTGTATGCAACATAGATTGGATCTGTTAGTGTTACAGTAGTTTACATGTTGTATGCAACATAGATCGGATCTGTTAGTGTTACAGTAGTTTACATGTTGTATGCAACATAGATCGGATCAAGCTGATCCGCTAGGAATCCGTCTCTCAGATGCATCCTCTGCTTCTCTCCCTTGGAGTTGATGGGGATGACACCAGGGTCCACCATCACCACCACACCTACAATCAGGTAATGTTCTTCCAATACCACATTGGTAACCAAGGGAACAAGGTCCAGGGCTTCACTCTCCTTACCATCTAGCTCCACGACCACAACCAGAAGATTGGTCCATGTGAAAACCGCACTATTGGGTAAGATTCAAATATAGTGAACTTGTTAAAAGTAGCTATACCCAGCAAAGCAAATGAAATAATGGTAAACATGGAAGATTTTCCCAGACATGTTCTATTTATGTGATGGGAGCACTATCATCATGTTTTTACAGTGTGCAAAGTGTTTTTAGGTAGTAACAACAAAGTTGTCATACAGATTGTAGAAAAAACTTTCTTGACTTTTGATTTCGCCATCTAGCTACTCCAGTTTGAGGCAATCGTCATGGTAACATTCCTTCAACTGTTCTAATCTTTTAAATAGCTTATTGCAATTTTGTTACCAGTTTCATTTTTTTTCCCCCCACATTAATAAATAAATCTGAATTCTCTGGCGAGCTACTTACCATTCACAAACGTTCTTGTGACATCTCAAGACGGAGTTTTCAATGTCTGTTGGGTGGTATCTCATCCCTCTCATCATAATGGTTTCATCCAACGAGCCAACAACAAACAGAGCATCGTGACGATCTAATAAGCAGAGAGGAAATTATTTGATATATACCAGAAACACTGCATTTGCCATGTGAATTATCTGTCATGGAAGCCTTGTGGTATGGTACTGCAGATTTGTTTGAAGTACTTGTGTCATTCAGTAAACTCTAAATCACACTTTACGGTCCGCCTATACATTTGTTTTGTGATAATGATAACACATAACTCAATCAACTTGCATTAGGTTTGTAAACGGCTCAGCAGTGTCTCCAAAGTTTGTTGTAATGAGACCGTACTGCTTGGAGTTGGTGAAAGTTAACCTATGAACACACATGTAACTTAATAGTAGTGCCAGAGTAATGCAGACTGCCCTAGCAAGTCACACATATACGATACTGGTCTGCACAGAAAACACTTGAGAACGTAGCTTTAAAGATTTCAACGTATTCATCAAAGTCCAATAACATATCAACCAGCACTGATCATTATTGCCTGCGTCAATTGGGACATATACACATGAGTAATGCAAAGGGGGACAAATGAGGGGGCCAAATACACATGAGTAATGCAAGGGGACAAATACACATGAGTATTGCAAAGGGGACAAATAGCAGCACCATGCAAAGAGAAGGGAAAGCAAAGTTAATACTATGATTGATGCTGGTTGTCACTGGGCTGATACAAACAAACTTCAATTGTGTGAGATGAAATAGACAATTTCAGCTAATGAGAAACATTGAAATGGGATTATGGGCACAAAATAAAACTTTCAGATCTAACAAACAACAATGCCCTGAGCATCCATTGGTGTACAACAAGAGTTAGACAAATGATATTTATCCTAAGAAATGGATCAGAAGGGGAAATAATTTGATACCTCCATCGGCTTGTGTCAAATCTGTCCTCTTGATGAATCCCAGATAGCCAGTCCTGGCATACATGGTATCGACATCTCCCGTGGTGAGTCTAGCCGTGAAATGGTCGTTTTGCATAGGATCGTCTCCATAAATGGTAAAATAACCACAGGAGTTATGAGGGCTGTGTACCCATATCTGATGTGAGAGAAATAATGGTACAAAGAATTATTTGTACTGTTAAGGGTGTCAAAATGCAAATTAAGGCACTGACCCACAGTATGTTGCTGTAGGGGTGCAGCAGCATGCTGCAGCCCGACTGCCTAGGGTGTAATCTATTGTATGTATGTATTGTATGTATTGTGTATGTATTGTATTTATGTATTGTATGTATGTATTGTGTATGTATTATGTTTGTGTATTGTGTATGTATTTTATGTTGTATGTATGTATGTATTGTACTGTGCAGTTTCATAGCAAATGCACTGTAGTTACAGATAACAGGCACTGCTTGTGTGCCGAGAAAATATCTTGATTTGATATTGATGCAGCCTTGCTGCAGGGTAGCTTGCAGCTGCTGCAGCTATTCCCCCCCTTCACACGGTGTCAAAGGTCATGACACTGAAAAGCTGAAGTATTTTACGGTCTTCCTATGGTACACTTAGGGTCTAATAAATGATGCTTTGGATAGGGCTGAATGGACTTAATAGAAAAGGGGGTCAATCTTGACAGATGCTAAGAAGAAACATCCTACTTGCCCAATTATTATTCCACCAAATAAGCACCTTTCATAAAGTGACTGTTGCATCATCCAGCAGTAATTAAGTTTGTTGGTAAATATGGCTAAAGGGTTAACAGGTCTTGAAATATTTCCAAACAGTGAAACCCTGTTCATGTTCAGCGAGTTGTTTGTAAACCAGTTCAATAAAATGGAGCCATATAAGAGTAACAACTGTGTTGTTGGAGTGTCTTTAACCTGTATTTAACCATAGCCAAGACATCACTTAATAAGCTAAGCTTCTCTGGTTCCTATTAATGTAGCCCCCCAACAATCCTTATTGGGGTTTACAGAGAAGTTTAAACTAAACTAAACTATCTGGTACTCTTGTCAAATCAAGATTAATGAACACTTGATCTTATGATTCAACTGAAATGAAACTTACCTCTCCAAGGTGAGAGTCTGCACACTGTCCTCTTGTATCTGGATGGGCAATAACTACTTTCACACCAGGAAGGATCTGATATAGTCAACGAAAAAAAAAAATGTTAACCTTTTATGGTAGTATCATACTTACTACATTACACCCATATAAGACCCTACACTATCTCACAACTGTAATCACATTTGATGGTCAGCTGTGTCACTAACGAATACTTTCTGGCAAAAGCTTTCATTTTGTGTTTATTTTTAACTTTTGTTTTCGTCGTACTTGAAAAGTGCAGTCAGTGTCCTATGAACTCACATATTCATAGTGAAAGTGAAAGTTATTTTTAAAAATCATTTCTATTTTCAAAATATGGATCGAAAGAGATAGCAAGGTTTATCCATGTGATGATACTAGGAACAGAGTCCCTACAAACCTCCTACCTATTTTCTTTGATATATTTACTCAGATAGGATTATTTAAGAATACAGCATTTTTTTTTATCACCTGTACTTCTTTCTTCAAGTTTTGTTTTTATTTGATCACTAAAATAAATCATGTTTGGAGAATATCACTGTTAGACTTCTTTATGCATCGTAAACTGGTAAAGGATTAGGCCAGCTTACCTTTCCTGATTCCATCATGCAGAGAGATTGAGGACTGCCTTTCTCTACGATTGTGACACGATCGTTCCTTAGCGCCCTCATGTCGACATACACGATAGTGGGATCTGGACTGGACGCGCCCTGTAAAAATGAGATGATACGCTTAGCTTACTGAACCAACTAGAAGCTAGAGGTAATGAAAAGTAAGCCAAAAGGAAACCGGAATATATTTACTAAACGTCAATGCATTTTGCAAGTCAAATGCCATGGATAGAGCATAAATTCATTTTATTGGATAGAGCATAGAGTCAAATAGACAGACACTACCAAAACCATCAGGTCACAATGTTTGGGTTGCTATAAACTGGCTGTGATTGAATCTAATATTGTATTTAACACGTTTGCAGCAGGGTGCAAAGGCAGAACACACTATAAGACACAGTTAAAACTTGGGGAGAGAAAATCAAACTAAAGTGATGTAAAACAAACTGAAAATTTAAATACTTTAAGAAGCAGTTTAGGAGACTAGCCAGAAGCAAAACTATTTTGAACGGTCAAGCAACTAAAAAAAATGAGTGAAATAAAAAGGCCCATGAAAGTAAATACAAAGTAACAAGGCCAATTTCCTTGCCCCCCCCCCTCCCCCCTAAATATTTTGTGTTCCAATAAATGGGATTCAACAAAAGGATTTGACTGTTTTTGTGCAGAATAAATTTGAAAGAGGAAAGAACAGTAAAAACTTAGAAAAGCTTGAATTGAATGATGAGAGGGTAAATACCTGGAGGGCAATGGCGACGTTAATTCTACAACCAAAGGCCGTAGAGACAGCCCTCGGTGATAAACCTAAAGTGAGGAAGAGCTTGGAAAATGAATTGGTAAGATTGGTTCTGGGTCTCTCCTCAGCGACAGCGACACAATACCTCACCGCTGATAGGTTGATACCCTTCGTCTAGGAGAGTAAAAGACAAGAGAAATGATAATATACTTCATTGTCATCCTGTGGAGGCACTGAGTGACCAGATGCAAAAATTAAATTATCCATTTATTATTATTAAGGCAGAAGCAATTACAGGTAATACATTTTGGGCCTGGAAGACCACCATAATTCACACCAATTGTATAATGTTGCAACTATGACAATATCTACTTCTTTTTTTCTTTTTTTTTAAGACTTTATTACTTCATATTTTTTTTAATATACTTCACTGATGATGATGATGATAAATCGTATCCAGTTAGAGGAACGCTGACACCAAATTAGCTAAAATATCTTAAAATGATTACGATGTTTGCAAAACTTACAACATGTTTGAGCATTTGACGACCAGCTTGGGATTACTAAATTCCTTCCGTACTACTCATAAGGCCCGAGATAATCTTTTTGTTCCCAACGTTCCTGTTGTAGTCACCAAAGTAGCAAGTTACGTGCAGTCCTCAAGTTAATTTCATTACCATCAAAAACCAACTTCTTGTCCTACCACTTAACAATGTCTTTTAATCAAAATATTCCTTTATTCTTTCCCTGTGAAACAATCAGTGAACTTCTCACCTTTAAGCTCACTACTGACTGGCCTAATCCTTTGGTACAAATCTCCATCACAGAGTAAGAGCAAAATGTGTCACGAACTGTATAGAGAAGAGAGAGACGGAGAATAAAAAGAACGTCACTTCTGCAGCCTCCATCACGAAGACACTTGCTATGGTAACATTTAGTCAATGTACACCCAATACGAAGCCGCTTCAAAATACTGACAAAATTTTGTCGAAAAGAAAACTTAATTAAGCTTAATGAGCTGTATTGTAAAGGGATTAATGATATGGAAAAATCTTCAGATTCCATGAATAACACTGCTTCAACATAATCTGTGAATACTCAAGCTACACTTTTGTCGTTGTAATGCACGAATATTTGCAACTGTTTGAAAACTCAAATCAGAGCGTCTAGTAACATATTTACCATAAGATAAACAGGATATTGCAAATGCCTGTCGCACTCTCCCCCACCCCCACCTTTTGATAGACTAACTCTTTGTGACAACTTTAGATATTTTTTTAAATTTTGATGTCCTTTGCACTTGGAAACCATCCCTCCTGATGAGCACAATTAAAAGCTTGTTAATGATTAACAAAGTCAATAATCTATAGGTTTCTATTCCTGAAACTGTCAGTCAAGTTAAATGGAACACAGCATAATTGTTGAAACAGGAAATGTTTACAGAAAGCTTCTTTGAATCTTCTGAATACTCTGATAGCAAGCTTGTGTAAATACAGCTAAAAACTTGGGGAGTTTTCACATCAAATAAATAAAATTAGCCTGCCTACTCTTTAGCAATTTTTTCCATGCTAAATGTTTGTTATACACTCCTAATACTTTAAACGTGACTCTCCTATTAACCTGCAGTTCCTTTTTCGGTTGAAAGAATGACAAGGGAAGTTACTTTATATGATACTAAAAGTTGTCAAGTTTAGCAACACGGTACAGTGGCCGAGTGGTTAAGGCGTTAGACTTAAGATCTAATGGATGAATGTCCGCGTGGGTTCGAACCCCACCTGTGCCATAACTCACGTTTTGGATCCATACCCTTCTTCAGAAAACTTTTATGAGAGTTTCTTATTACAAAAAATGACATATTTTCTTCTCTCCCTGTTTATTAACTCTCTACCGTTCGGATACCTATGGCTGGTAGTTTCTTAGACAAAGGCATGAGATATTTCATTCTTTGTTGATAACCTCCATCAGTCTTAATCTCATTAAATGCAGCAGGTTTAACGACGCAAACTAAATATTTCAGAGCTTATTATCTATTTGGTCAAGATTCCTAGTGATGTGACTAATGTGCAGACTAGTAAGACCATAACAAGGTACAACAGGTATGAGTAATTTTAAAAGGTTCAAGGATGATAGATGGTTTAACAAATGGTATTGAGCCAGCAGTAAGTTAAAAACAAATTTCACAATTAAACAGTAAAATGGTTCAACAACAGACATTCATAAAGCAGATGATTCATACATGTTAGAACAAATTAAAGGTTCAGCAGCAGATGTTGAGTCAACAGACTGTTAATCAAATTCACAAATACACAATAGATGGTTCGACAACAGACACTGAAACAATAGATCAAACAATATATGGTTCGACAACAGACCTCGAGACAATAGATGAAACAATAGATGGTTCCACAACAGACATTGAAACAATAGATTAAACGATTGATGGTTCGACAACAGACAATGAAACAATAGATTAAACAATTGATGGTTCAACAACAGACATTGAAACAATATATTAAACAATAGATGGTTCAACAACAGACATGGAAATAATAGATGTTACAATATATGAAACAATAGATTAAACAATAGATGGTTCAACAACAGACATGGAAACAATAGATGAAACAATAGATGGTTTTTTGCTCACCTTTGTACTGACTGAGGGCAGACAACCACAAGGCAGGATTAGATTCAATCTCCAATGGAGGTATAACAATAGACTGATGACCAGAATAGACACTGAAGCAAAATGAGGAAGAAAGAATTAATCGACCACTTACACCATTATGAATATTCATAGCTTAATATCCTGTGGAGGTATAACAATAGGACTGATGGCCAGAGTAGACACTACAGCAAAATAAGGAAAAGTTTTCAAATAAACCATATTTGTTAACGCCTGTGGAGGTAAAACAATGGATTGAAGGTGAGAGAAGACACTCCCCAGGAGTTATAAGAAGTTCCAATAAGTTTCAAAATGCTATAAAATAATTATCTAGGACTTTCACCCAAGGTCAGGTGATTTAATCCATTCTAAGAGCAACTAGTGCTGCAATATTTGGATGACGATGACGATGATGATGATTGTGCTTAATACCCCAACAGCCATGACACAATATAGTGGCTTATAAAATGGTCGACTCAACCACTGTTTCTTGACTATTCATACTTTTAATGAACATAAGGATAGAGAAGCTCTGGCAAGACAAACATTTAGAAATTTTCCCTTCTTTTGGAAATTATCCAAGATATTTACCTGCTCAGGACCCAAAGAACGAATCCAAGGCCACAGTAGGGATCTAAACAGAGACAGACGACTCGAGATGGGTAAAGCTCACAGGAGAGTTTCAAGGACCTACAAGCAGCACTTGATGCAGAGTGGGACATCTGTAAAATAAATATCAAATATATGTTGACATTTTGCATAAGAAAAACAAAGAAACTAGTACCAACATTACCTTCTAAATAGTTGCAAACATTATCTTTTTTTTTAACCTCTGATTTTACAATTTTGCTTTATAAACAGAAAAGAGTAATATTTTTATTTCTTGATCAATCAAATTGTAACAATCAACATCATCTTACTTGCTATTTCTGTGTGAAAAAAGCTGAGCTTTGAGTGTATTTGACAACAAGTCATGGGTAATATCACAGGGGTGGGGGGGGGGAGGGGATTAGTATCTGCTTGTGGTGAAGAGAAGAAATTCTGAAATTTGTCATTGGTAAGAGATTTTGAGCACCAAAAAAATGGAAGGGGGGGGGGGCTGACTTTTGAAACTGCATCTATTATTGTTGACAATTATATCCTGGAATGAGATTACTTGCTTACCAAGTGGTAAGTGATACAAAGGGTGGGGGTGAGGGAGGGGGAGGGGTGGGGGAGGGGTGATGGATATCTAGCAGTGTAAGGTGATATTTACAAGGAAGGGGAAGGATGAGGAGAGGAGGGGAAGGATGGGCTGACCTTGACTCCTGCTAACATGCCAGTGGTCGAGACACTGAAGTCTAGGTAACAGAGCATCTCTGGTGTTGGGGCTCTGTAGATGTTGGTCAGTTTCTTCTTTGGGAGGTCATCAGTGTCCAGGAGAGGTGGCCATGTCTTCACATCAACTGTCCCTGTTGCTTCCTATTAGTGAACAGTTATAATAAATCATATCATAATATAATCATACTGATGTACCAGATCTTTCTTTCTCGCTACCTGAGATTGAGACAGTGAAGATGCGAGAAACTGGGTTTTATAGCAAAAATATCAGAAAAGATGGTGAGAGAAGGAAATGGAAATGATAGATGGGATTTTATTATTTTAGTTTCATTAATGATGATTCCTCTGTTTATGTAGAAACTGTATTGTCTGTAATGTCCAAAACCTGCTAAGAAATGGTGACATACATTTAAATAATAAGAACAATAACCTATTATTTCAGAGCTACTCCTACCTCGACAGAATCATCCCTCCTGCTTCTAAATCTTTCATTTTTACTTCCAAAAAATATTGGAAGAAAAACAATTTTTAGATTTAGAAGATAAAAATGGAGGGGTTAAATCAGCAAGAGATTGCATATATTCCTGTTAACAACAGTTCATAAGGTGGGATTTGACCACAAGATGGAAAGTAGCTAAGGCAATTACTGTGACTGACCTTTGACCTTAGAAGCTTGATGATTGCTGCTGTCGACAGGACAACCACGGACTTACTGACCTCGACAATCATTCTGACGGTCGGAAGAGTTGTCACAAGATTATGAGGATGGGGTGGTCGAACAGTGACTGGAACAGCACCTGTAGATGCCAGAAGAAGATATAAATTGAGAAAATATATCGTAGCAAGCAAGCTGGTGCTTTATTCTCATGTCTTTAAAGTTAAGCTCGTTAAGGTCGTTAAGTGAGACAAAAGAATGATTTGTAACCTGAGTATGAGGTAGAGAGATAAAAGGATGAAGGAGACCACTCCATTCAATGTTTAAACCTCTGCCTCAACCTCTCTCAACTTTGTAAACAAGATGAAACACGGGTCAGGTATACAGGGATGAGCCTGGTTTTAAAACAAAATCACAGAACTTTGCAAAAATTTCGTTATAGGCTCCAGTTTGCGTATGCTACAGTGTGTTAAGATAATAGTTTTTGTCCCCGAGGTAGAAAAGAACTCACGGATATTCCGCGAATTCGCGAAAAAAGCTCATGCCTTTATATAACTACTTGATCAATTCAACTTATTGGACATCCAGAAGGGAATAAAGAAATCAGCAATAAAATCATACTTAACCCTATGAAAGGACCTATCAACAAAGGGTACTCCAGAATGTAATAACAGTAAGGTTACCCACCCACGAAGATACTCACCGACATAAAGGCATCCATAGAATGCAACGATAAGATCAGTACCAGGAGGAAAGATGAGGGCTACGTGATCTCCGGTGTTGATGTGACACTTCTCTTGGAGTAGAACCCCGACCCTCTCGGCACGCTTGTGTAGTTGAAGACAACTTAGAGACTGGCTGACCGATCCCTACGATCAAAACCAACGAGTAAGATTTAAATCTAGACGTTACATATTATGAAGACTCTGATGTGACACGTCGCATGTAGAACTCTGATGTGACACGTCACTCGGAGAACATTTATGTGACATGTCACTCTGAGGACTCTTATCACATCACATAGAGAAGTCGGATCCGACATGTCACATGATTAACACTGTGTGTGACATGTCACATGAAGAACTCTGTGTGTGACACGTCACATGAAATGTCGAAATCAGGAACTTTTACATGAACAGTTGTATGCAGGAACCAACGTGTGATTATCACAGGTCAGTGATATTCTTTAAATAAGTGTACTCAATTAAAATAGGAGGTACTCTACAGAGATAAGTTCTAGTAAATTCGTATAAGAGTTTCTAAATTGATGCAAGAAGTATTGGAACAGCTTACTGAATTGAAATTAAGAGGAACCCATTTAAGTGAAAGTAATTCAAATGTGGAGAAGAGTTATGCAATTGATGGTGAGAAGTACAAGAAGGATATCAGAATTACTAAACTGAGTACTCGATATCGATCAACGGGATTCAGTTCAGACCAGAAGTAGTCAACAGAAGTAATGTGTACAACAATTGAGATAGGTTTTGCCAAAGTGAATGAAAATAAATCCAAAGGAAACCAGAAGAGATAGCAGAGGGGTGGGAAAGTATTAGAAATCAGAATTAGACTAGAAGAGAGTAACAAAATACCAACGTGACCATAAAACTACAAAAAAGGGAATTTCCAAGTTTACCACCAAAATTATTTAGGTTATTTTTTCTTAAGTAATACCCTTTGTTTTTACTATCCAATTAAGAGAGACTTATTGCATGGATTAAAACTGAAATCCATACATTTGATGATTAAAGAAATGCATGCTATTTGAGAGAATTTAATGCAGAACTTTAATTACAAGTCCCAATAGGGCTTTTCTATTGGGGGGGGAGTGGGGGCAAGGGGGCTTAGAGAATTATAATAATAATAATCCCTGTTACTTTGAGTGGTAATATCTCCCCT